>VYZX01023023.1:0-70994 GCA_013401335.1 Brachypteracias leptosomus | reverse complement strand
GAGCCCTTGACCATCACTCTCTGGATGCGACCATCCAGCCAGTTCTTTATCCACTGAACAGCCCACCCGTCAAACCCATAATTCTCCAACTTAGAGATAAGGATGTTGTGGGGGACCGTGTCAAAGACCTTGCAGAAGTCCAGATAGATGACATCCATAGGTGTACCCTTGTCGACTGCTGCAGTCACTTCATTATAGAAGGCCAGTAGGTTGGTCAGGCAGGACTTGCCCCTAGTAAAGCCATGCTGACTACCTAGAATTACCTCCCTGTCCTCCATGTGCCTCAGCATATCCTCCAGGAGGATCTGTTCCATGATCTTCCCAGGCACAGAGGTGAGGCTGACAGGGCGGTAGTTCCCAGGGTCTTCTTTTTTACCCTTTTTAAAGATGGGCACGATGTTACCCTTTTTCCAGTCGCTAGGGACTTCTCCTGACTGCCATGACTTCTCAAAAGTCATGGTCAAAGGTATAAGTTTCATTTGAAACTCACCCATGCTTGGGGTACAGCTGACTAGATATGGGCAAGATTTGGGGATCTCCCACTTTTTCAGAAGCAAAGATAGGAACAACCAGTGGGAAAGGGGACCAGTGCTCTCAGATACTTGGCTAATATTTCCTTTTGCAAGAACAAGGGTCAGGTGAGTTACCATGCTCCGTACATGGAGGCATTTTCCTTCAAGTCAAACTGGCAATAGCCTTAGGGGCTTTTCTCCACCTTTCTCTTCACCAGAGTCCTGGCTCTCTGACTGTGATCATCTGGACATATTTCCAGCCAGTCAATTCCTGCCACTGTGAGGGCCTCAGGCATTGGCAGCATCTCAATCTCTTCTGTGTTCTGCCTCAAGCAAATAAACCATTTTGTTTTCACAAGACTGAAAACTGTTAGTTTACTTCAGGTCTCTGAGCAAAACAGAGTCATCTATTTGAAACTTAATAACCTGTGAAGCAGAGAAGGTCAATCAGATGACCTCTATTTTCTAGAAAACTAAAGAGCAACTGTATATACACAAGATGTTAGGATTTGTTTCAGCTTTACATACATACATCCATCAGGAATGTCAGTATGTCATTACTAACATGGCTGTAATAGTTGCAGTAGTACTGTACAGTTGCACTGTTGACTTATGTTGAGCTGTCAAGTTACCTAAAGCATTAGCCAAGGATATTTGGCAGAATATGAAACTTTCTAGTGAACTGTATTTCATATAAATCCAGGAACAAACTGTGGAGTGGATCACTTTTAAAGATCGATGTCCATTTTATTTAAATTTCCTTCTGAATTATACTTGGCCTCAAACATTATGATCACTAGTGTTCAGTTTTAGTGTCTCTGTAAGCCTGCACTAAGGCATGACAACAGATCACTGCAGCAGCAGATAAAATATCTTTTGTTTCTTTTGTTAAGAAATATTGCTCCTTACTTAAATTTTATATAGATGGAAGGAAAATGGAATTTTTTTTTCTTATTGTCCAAAGTTATCTCCTTTAGGTCAGCCAGGCTACTGGTGTAGAATTCACTGAACAGGCAAGAAGTCCAGTATACACCAGAATGTGCTGGTCAAACAATCCAGATAACTAGCACACATGCCAGTAGGTCACATAGTAAGTCTAAAGTAAAACAAACTTCAGAGAGAAAGTCATTAGAGGCTAAGAAGTCATTAGCCTTTGGCTTTCTCTGCTACATGATACTGTTTCCACCCCACAAGTATTAGTGCAATGCCTGAACGTTGCCCGCAGCTGCTCTTAAAGTGTTAGGGACCAAGACATCTGCCTGTGCCACACAACTCCCTACAGAGGACTTTCATCAATTTATGTGGGTGTTGCTTTCCTTTTTATTAACCTTGTTATATTTTAACTATCCATTTTCTTGCTGCATGATGCTTTTTGTGGAACTGTGTCGAATCATTGCAACTTCTCTGTCTGCAGAGAAATATTATTTCTCCACTCCAAATTAAGCAGGACTGTAAAATTGGAGTTGAGACTCTGCAACAGTCCAGCCTTTGGCTTCTCTACTGCAACTAATAAAGATAAAATGCTTTTCCAACTTGTGTCTGAATTGGCTGTTACTTTCAACACAGATGAAATCTGACAGGAATAATCAGGTTTTAAAAACATTTCTTCAACTCCAGCAGGCAAGAATATTTTTTTTTTTAAAGTCCTTTTTTCTTTTGGAGATTGAGGATTAAATATATCTTATAAGGAGCAGGAGGAGAGAATATAGTGTGTATGCAGATGAAAACCAGCTGAAAATTAATCCTTTTACATACCATCATCTTTTTATGATCTGGAAATTCAAGGCCAAAATAGTCGCCTTCAACAAGATTCAGGTGGTTGCAAACAGCATCATGCAAAACTTTCCCCGGAGCTCTTTGCTGTAAGAAGAAAACAAAGCCTATGGTTACAAAGATGCATTTAATTAGTGGCAGAAAAATTATTATGCTAAGAAATTGTCCAGCAAACAACGCTGTCAAAACAGTGTACAGAATTGAGTGGATGTTCCAACCATACCCCCAGGGCAGTTGACAATAATTACAGCTAGTTGTAAAACTACAGAAAATATCCATCCATCCCTGGATGGCAGCTCAGTGCATTTTTATTTTTGAGGGAAAAATATCATGAAATAGAATATGTACAAGACAGAGACTTGGGATATAGTTTTTTTATGTCTGCCAAGGCTAATCTCTACTGTGAATTTCACAAGATAGCTATTTAATCCCATGGCCATTCAAGCCATGCCAGGTGGTTCTATGTACACCTATAACATACTGAAACCAAAACATTCACCAACAGATCTGTCATACAAAACACAAGGGTCTGAGGGTTTTCTGGACATCACTTGATAGGCAACAGGCTCAAGTCCTGGGTTCTGACTTCATATAGGCTTATCCAGAGTCTCCTGCTGAGAGGCACTGAGGCTGGTCAAGGCCTGTCTGTGCTACCCTGATGGAGTTGCCGAGTAATTTGAAGGAGTCAAGAGCAAGCATTTCCTTCCACACACTGAAAGTCTCCCCTCTGCAGAGACCAGATGTTTCAGCCGAATATTAGCTACCGGAGCCACAGCCTTGCTGATTGCAAGGATTCTTCTCATCAGTACATCAGTTAAATCCACACCTGCAGCACACACTGTAAATGACAGCTCACCAGCAAGTCTTCAGCAAAAAAAGATGTTTCTGTATAAAAAAGCCAATCACTGAAATCAAATATTTTGTTCCTTGGACAAATGCACCTATTTTAACTCAAGAGGCCCTGAAACACAGATCTTCACTCGCTTCAGAACAAAGAATAACCCATTAAACTGCACCAGCTCCACCGTTACAAGAGACCCATTACACCCCAGACAAGTGCCCTTGTATTCAACCTACAGATTGGCCCTTTCCCTTTCTGCCCAGTAAATAATTACTAGAGCAAACTAAACCAACAGTAACTGAGTGAAGAAAAGAAAACAATTAGAGGTGGACAATCTGGCTGCCATGGCTCAAACCTGAGCATGACCCCAGGCCCTGGTATCTCCAGGCAGTGCCCATACCAACAGGCTACTTGTGAGTGGGCAGCTGCTCAATCTCACCTCTCCCTAGATGTGCCACTATGCAGTTTGGTCTCTGTTTCCCTGGGATATCAAAAAATAAATCCACAGTTTTCTTCCACCTTGGGCAATATCTGGTTTTCAGTCACAACCTGAAGTACAAAGCATTTTTCCAAGTACACTTGATCTAACATTGTCTAATATGAATTATGAAAAGGAAATACCTAGTAGTGTGGCTTACACCAGAGAACTTAAAAGGAGGACATTTTTCTAGGGAAGGCACAAAATACACATGCCACCACAGTGGTGCTGTCACCCTGCTGATGCAGGAAACTCTGACCAAATCCTTCAATGCTGACTGGTTTTAAAAGTCAGAAAGAACAAGCCAAGCTCACCTCCCCAGGAACTTGCTGAGCAGGCTTTTGCCCAACATACTCCCAGGGCCTCTGAGAGACCTATGCCACCAGGAAGCAACGTAGTTCACTTAGATTATTTTATTAACTGTTTGTTAGTGTTAGCTGTAGCAAATATTAGTCTCATGAATACTGTCAGAAAACACATCAAGAACAACTGCAGATAGAAGTACTGTTTGTTTTTTCTAAGCATTCATCATAACCAACCTTGCAGTAACTGAAAAAAATCATACCAAAATGCCAAATAAGAGGATACAGAGAAGGCAGGGGAAAAAGACATCTATTTTTCTAGACAGAGTACCTCTGTTCTGACGTAATGCCATCCAAAGTAAGTTTCAATATTTACTTGCTTGATGTTCTGCAACTTATAGAATCATAGAATGGTGTAGTGTTAGAAGGGACCTTCCAAGATCATCTAGTTCCAACCCCCCTGCCACGGCAGGGACACCTCCCACTTGACCAGGCCACCCAGGACCTCATCCAACCTGGCCTTGAACACCTGCAGGAATGGAGCATCCACAACTTCCCTGGGTAGCCTGTTCCAGTGTCTCACCACCGAGTAAAGAATTTCCTTCTAATTTCCAATCTAAATCTACCATTTCCAATCTAAATCTACCTTCATTAAACTGAAAGTATCTCCGATGACCACCGCCCAGCCCGTGCCGGTCATCACATCTTGGGTGCCAGTTCTAACAGAAAGTTTCGAATATTTTCCATTCCATCTATTGCTGCACATAGGCATGTCCAAACACACATTGTCTCCTAATGAAAGAGCTTCCCACTAAGTGCATTTCGTTGGAGGAGACAGAATAATATTAAAAAGACATTAGATTGAGTGTAGTAACGATATTAGTTTACTGCTGTGAAAATACACCTACAAGTGATTTAGAAACTTCAGGCAAATGCTCCTGCTCTCAGACTAGTCTCAGGCCCCCACAGTTTGGCTAAGTAGAGAGCATTTATCAGTCACCCTCCCAGCAAGAGGCAGAGGATATTTGCTTTCATCCTCATGCACAACTAAAAAAATGGAAACTTGCCTGTGCATGGGTATGTATCTGTCTTACTGAAGTATGTGATGGACTCCTGTCTGACAGAGACTCCAGGCTTCATCATTCCTCCAGGGAATGTTTTCCCAGGGAACAAAAAGGCATCTCTGTGAGAGTGGAAAGTTTTGACCGACAGGGAAAAAGGCAGAGAGCCCACCTGCATTACCACACTGCCCAAGGTTAGCTGAGGAGAGCAAGCCTGTCGATCTCAGACCATGAGTAAAAGCATCTGATTAAAACCTGCTGAGTGTTTTCATAAAGTTGTTTTTTTCCTTACAGGCATTTAGACAGTGGAACGGCAGTCTTGTAGCATTTATGTCACTCGGCATTTTGGCTGAAGTGTGCCTTGGTAACATGAAATGCTTCTTACTCAGGTAGTTGTAAATAAGATTATTATTTTAAACTCATCTTAGATTTGATCAGCCAACCTCAAAATAAAATCTGACAGTTTCTTCAAGGGAAACACTGTACATATAAAATCTGCTGAGATTTAGAGTCTGATGATGCTCTGATCTTCTAGGACCAGAGGGAGAAGTACGACATCCACAAATACAGGAACTCTCAGGTCCCACAGAGAAGTTGATTCAGTGTAGTTCCATGACATCCCTACTAAAAAATTTAAACACAATAAATTAAAATCTCAGTTTGATGGCTATGGAAGCAAACCAGCAGTCACTCAAGGCACAGCAAACACGAGCTGACAGAGGAAGCATTCAGGAATGAGTGCACCACACCAATGACATCATCTGTAGCCAACAGTCGTGTCTGACTTGGATGTGGTTACAAGGCCTATGGGACAACAGTAGCTTTCCCCAGAACTTGGAGGGCAGTTTCCAACCACTGAGCATGGCCCTGCTGCCATGCCTCAGGCAACAAGTACTAGGCAAGCTTCACTGGCTCCCATCCCACAGCCCTGCAGCTGCACCCACGTCCCAGGAACCAGAGCTTGGGCGCCGTCCCTGCTCCACACCAGCACCAGTCTGATACAAGAGCCCCGCAGTATAGCTGCACATGCATGTAAGTTTGTAGGGTGGGGAAAAGCTGTGCTAAAGCCTACACTATAGGAGGGCCTTTCCCTGCTACAGTGGGAGAGCACAGGCCCATTACATGACCATCACGAAAGTCTCATATACTGAAATGAGGGAAGGTCAATAAATGTGGTCAAATGTGGAAGACATGGGAAATGAGAGGTCAGACCTATCTCATGCCCTCCTTGAGCATCACTGAATGAGAGCTCACACCAGGGAGGGAAAGAACTGACCCAAAGGTGAAAACTGAAGGAGGAGGACAAGGCATGCAGTGGGACACTGACATGGACTCTACCACAATGAAGGCTGGTGGCGAGACTACACTTCCAGATCATTCACTACCACAGATGCCACATTGTAAGGCTGTTGAAACAGGAGGGTACGGTTATACTGGTGGAATACAACTGGAGGAAGGTCACATGCAACATCCAGGAGCTGGGAAGCAGCTGCAGCAGGTGTCAGTCCCCTGCTCCTGTTTCTGTTGACAGTCAGATTCTTGTATGATGAATGAAGAAATATTGCAGCTCCAGAGGACAATTCTTCCCACCCCAAAACAGACATCTAAGCACACAGGCAATGAACTTTTCCTTAGAAGTACAGTTGTACTCTTTTACTCCTAACAAGGAGCCCAGACACTTCTGTTAGAGGGTTCATGTTAGATGAGGTGAATCCCACCCATACTGACAGCAGGGAATTACTATTATTCTCTTGAGGTGGTATTTACTTACACCAAAATAACATGAGAAATTTATTGCAGTGAAAAGAAGCTCACTGATTTCCATCTCCGTATCCTTATTGCTTAATGCATTTTGAACTGGCCTTTCATTTAGCTCTATGAAATTACATTTTAAACATCACTTTACATTTTCAGGGAACATCAGGCCACTAAGTTCTCAATTATAAATAAGGTGCATTACCACATTTAGCTGCAAGCTATGAAAGTACCCAGTCCAAGTAGCCTGCTTTACACATCATGTATTCAACATTTGCTGTCTGCTCATTATTTCAGTCCTACTCACTTCACCCTCCCTCTACTCTCACCAAAATCCAAAACAGTACATTGCCTATGATCTTCCAATGGTTAGTATTTTAATAGGTTCAACAATTCTTTCATGTCCTAGCAATCACCAATCTTTTTTTTTTTTAAATCTCCCTCTACATGCTTGTTTAGACCATTCTTTGTCACAGTCAGCAATATAGATCTTTTTTTAAAAAGAAAGTGCATAGCAGGTTCTGGAAGATATCCAGAACTTTGAAAGAAGCGGGCTCGGACATATTACCCCATCTCTCAGTTAATTTAGCAATTATTTCACTATCTATCTACCAAAAAAAAAGGGAAAAGTGTCTGTTTTAAGATCAAATAGTATTATTACCATTTTTTTAATCTGTCCAGCCAACTAATCTCAGATCTCAAGATTGAATAGATCTTTGACTGAAAGACTTTTGTTCATCTGAGTTTTTTTACATTACTGAGCAGCAATGTTGGGCTAAAAAACTAAATAAAAGAAGCACTTTCATGGGAATGTCTGAAAAATTTGAGCATTTTGGACAAAGTAAGAGATAACTTCATGTGGAAGCATGGACTACTCTGATTTCCTTCTCTTCTTCCTTAAAACTGCTTCAAATGGATCAAAAAAAAAAGTTTTATTTAATTACACTTGCTTGTGCATGAGTAACAGCTGAAAATTCAGAGAGAAAATAATTCCTTTGAATTCACCTAAAAAGCACATTTATCATTCACACTTGCCACAATATAAAGGCAGATATTGCTTCCACTAATGTCCTGTTCCCATCTCATTTTGGGTGCTCGAAAATGAAATGTGAAAATTTGGTCATGATAAATAATTTACAAATACTTGGACGTTATATTGTACAAAGTTCAAACACAGAGTCTAAAATGTTATTTGTTCTTTCACGGGTAATCATCTAGAAAGCCCCTTGTACTTCAGATCAGTCTTATTCCTAAATTACTTTTATACTCCAACTTAACAACTGCATGGAAATGATAGTGAAAATGTCATCCAGTGTTTTGATTACTGTTTCTGAAGTCATACACAGTCATAATCAATACTAAAAATAACAACCCCACATTTTTAACAGCATGAATTTTCTCAATTATCCAAAGCTGTTAAAAATTACATATGTATCTACAGCTCTGCAAGGGAAGAAAACCAACCAACAGGTGTTCATGATAAGCAAATAGTATAAAAATAACCTCAAAGATGAGATTGAGCAATGGGGTTCTTAAACAAATAACCCTGCCAGAAATTTATACTTCAAAGGAGTCTTGAAAACTACTCACAGGAGAACAATGCTGTCAGCATTCGAAGACAAATTTCATATTTTAGAGTTCTCCTTTCTGGTGTAAAATGAAATGCATAATTCATACTTACAAAAGTCTATTGCTCGAAGGGTGGGATAAAAAGCAAGAAGAATTGGTCTAAGTGTTGCTGCTCTGGACCTAACACTGCCAAGACATTTGGAGATTCTCTGCCCTTTTTTCTCCTCTCCTCCCTTTCAAAGCATAGGTGTTAATCCTATAGAAAGGATTAGATGACTATAAAAATAGCTTTAGACTGTAAAGATAGCTCTTACACCTGGGCTTATGAGTTTTTACTTTGCTGTTCATTTAAGACTGGGTAGTTAGGAAGTGCTGGAAGAAGCGTGATTCCTCACTCCTACACACTAGGCCAAATCACAGAGGAGTAGTGACACCTTTACACAGAGCAGCCGCACACTCCCACCACTGCTCTGAAGTATGCACATCTCCACTCTGTACCTGGTATCTGGCCACCAGGTATCCACCCCATTTAGAGGGTGGGTGTAGAAGAGGCAAATTCTCATGATAAACTAATGACATCTCATTCCTTTTAAGATATTTTCCATTTGAATGTAGTTGAAGGCTCTGCTCCTGGCACATATCCCACATGCTTTCACACAGACTGTGCACATACCATCAAAGGCAGGATTGAGGCCAAATGCAGTAACAGAACAAGTCTCTTATACTGCCTTAAAAACAGGCAATTGATCATCTGCTCTTTGTGCACAATAAGACTATTTAGTGTTTCTTTCTTTCAAGATTTGAGTGGATTGCTTTCCCACTTTACACTCACCACATAAGCTGTACTCCCTCTATGCCTGTGCTTGCCTTTCATAGTCTCTGATGCACAGTTCTACCTTTCAGTCAATTTTGTTGGTGGCAGGGACTTTTTCAAACAGTGTGACTGTAAGAAATGGTGCTTTTTACTTCAGGTGTGTTTTACTCCAAATACCTGCCCTTAAAACCAAAAAATGCAGCAGCAAAGTTACACTTTTTTCCCCCCGCCTATCAGCTATGGCAAACAAGATGGCTTCAAAAAACGACTATTATAGGTATGTGGCTGTTAATCAAAAAAATCAACATAGCAAACAAGTACCAAGACAAAAATATAAAGAGAAGGATTTTAGTAACCACCTCATTTGCTTGCATTTCTAGCATGGTCTCCAAAACAAACTTGCCATTTTCTACATTTGAACATACACAGATTTGTTATTGTAACCACGCTCTTGGATTTCTTATCATGACGAACTGGCTTATGTCAAAATATTTTCTAAAATAGGCAAAAGCATAAGGATTGCTCTGACTAGACTCTAAACTCTCTTCCATGCCCCAAATTAACTTTACTAGAAATAGCCAACAGTAAAATTCAGGTGAAAATTAAATACATATAAGGAAAAGACATAACTAAATAAGCCTCTTCAATAGTTATGTAGTGTGGAAGGAAAGAAAGAAAAATATTATCTAGGAAAACTAATGTAAAGTTTTATGATGAGGCTATTTTCAGTAGTACTTGGTTAAACTTTTTCTTATACCAGAGTCAGACTAATTCAAAATCATAAAATTCAGCTACAGTAAATCCTCAAGTAATTGTACATCTTCATAAGCACAGTAAAACTACTCGAATTGGAGGCTCTGCTTGGTCTCTTTTCACTTGGCTCATAAAATCATAGCTTTATAACTTAATGGGCAAATACTGCCCACACTGCATTATATATGCCTTTTCAATGTGCAAGTGAGGAAACACAAAAGGAGAAGAGATGGGCTGGGCACCTTTGGAACTGAGCCTTTCACACCACAGATCAACCTGCAATCTTCAGGTGTAATGATCCAGCCATTTGATTTCTTCACAGTTCTTACAAATGCAAACTGACATTAATACTGATTTTATTTCCCACCTTTAAATTGTTCTAATTTCTAGTTGACAAGGAGTTTGTTACTGCAGAGCCAGGGGCAACCATCTCGTTTTGTAATTTTTTTAATTATAAATAACTTTTTAGAACAAAATTACTTTCCTTGAGCATTATTTCCAATGCACAGTGTGAACAAGAAAAATGATCCATTAAAAGAACAATGAGAAAACTTACTAAAAATATGTCATCTTAATCTGTAAATTAGTTCTTGCAAATGCTGAGTCATGTCTGCCTAATTTTACCAGCAAAACTAAAAAGTGGTTTGTGGCTGTTCTTTATCCCATTAGCAAGGCAAACACCCACTGCTGGAAGAGATTGTTTTCCTTCCTGAAGAGTATCACTGGCACGACATATTCCAGCTTCAGAGCCTTGACGCTGAATGGTGATGATCTGCAAGAACCAGAGCCAGCCCATCCTGAATTTCAGATCTTGGAGCGAGCTGCAAGGCAGATGTATTAAACAGTGCTTTTCTTACGGCCTGAAACAAGCTGCTTTGTAGATCAGCATGTAAGAAAAATGGAAAGCAACAATATTTTGTGCTACATGGCTTTTCTAACACCAGGTGCATGGCAAAAAAAGCTTCCCTGAAAAGCTACGTCTTGATGAGAGGTGCGAGAAGGGAGAGAAGTCACCCCCAAGCCATCACAACTATGCCACCAAAACCCTTAGTGGAGACCCAGAGAACACATCGGGCATCTTGTTGACAAAGATGTCCCGCAAACCATCTATGTTTAATGGGCAGCCAAGGGGTTTAACTGGGCAGGTATCTCCATCTGGCATAAGCTGCATCTCCACCACAAGCCTCTGCCCACAGAGATGTGCCTGATGGCTACAGGCACAGCTCCCTACAGCACAGGGATGCCCACAGCACAAGCTCAGCATGTGCATTGTGGGCACTGGCTTTGGAAAACACACCACAAGATTTATTTTCAGAAACAAGCTGGGAGTTTTGATGCGAAGCTGCTAGAACCTCATTTTTCAGAACATTTGCTTTATGGAAAGCTGTTCTACTGAAGCTCTACTCTGGAAGCAAGTACATACCTGTCAAGTAAATGTTGATATTACTTTCCCTACCTGTGAGCAAAAAAATGAATGAGTTTAACCCCTGGCCTCAGCACTATTTAGCAGCACACTGTGCTCCTTGTTCCTTGGGAAGGGCTGCAACTGAGGCTCAGAACACTCATTAAAAATACCTCAGATTGAATTTCATAGCCCACAACTTTTGAAGAGCAATATAATAGCAGCATTCAGAGCTTTCAGTGTAATTCAGCAGCGCAGCAGCCAGCGCGTAACTGGGGATGGAAATCCCAATCTCTGAGACACCCCCACCCCTCACCTCCCACTCCTCTCTGTTTCAAGGCAAAAATCATCTAACCACCTTCTTTTTTTAATACTAAGTAGTGCTTGGGAAGAAAATAAAATCATTGTATTATTCAGACCACTTTCTTCTCTGGTCTCGTTTCTTTGCCTGTTCACTTTTTCTCGTTTTGTTTAGCCATAAGCAAACACTTCACTAGAATGAAGGAGCAAGCAATTCTGAAGTCATCAAATGTGAAAACAGAGCACTTACATACAGACTGGAAACATGAGAATATGGAGTGTTATGACTATATGGGAGTTACCAACCATGAAACCAGACTAAGATGCAAAGTGGTTATTTATTATTATTTGAATAACTTTTAGTTTAGCTGTGATTGTAATAAAACCCTTTGAAGAAATGATTTAAGTGTAAAAACTTGGAGACCTGGAAAAAAAACACCCAACAAAAATTGAGAGATGTTCAGGCAAAATATTAAATCCTAAATCTAAAGCAAAATCAAACGTAAGAGGAAAAAGCTTCTGATAAACCCTGTTCGGCCCTGCATCAGTCTCAACATGACTATTAATCTGAGCAAGAGCTGACACCATCCACAATTGTATGCATTTTACTTTTTACTTACTAGGGGAGAGAAAGCACATTCTAGCAATAGGATAGAGAACTTTTCATGGCCAGACTGCTAACTTGACACCCTAAGATGAAGCCTTCAGGCTGTGGCTGCTGCTAACCTGTGACGTGCTCACATTACGCTCTAACTCTTGCCTTCAGTCAGGCCACTGCTCCATCTGGATCTAGTGCTCTGACACTCACAACGTGAGGAAGGGTAAGGAAGGCAACCTTGCATGAAATCTGAAGTATTAAAGAGTTTGTGGGACCCACTTGGTACCAGGCTGTCTTGCAAAACTGACATGAACTGGCTAAGGAAAACCATGGCTGTGGCATCCTAAAATTACCCCAGATTGGATGTGGAGTAATCCCGTATTTCATGTGCAAAACTGAAACAGAGATGGTCCTGAATTTATTCCTAATGAGTAAAATTTATACCCAGAAGAAATTTTCATGGAAATGAAACCTCCAAGCGTAAAACGTAAGTCTCAAAAGCTATCTTGTCTGTAAGTACCTGAAAGGCATAAGTTTTGGGTTGTTTTTTTTTCCCCAGTCGAGTTTCCAATACATTAAGAGCTTCTTGCCTGGCCATGCAAGATCTGTCACAAACCTGACAGATAGCTCAGTAACCTTTGTATCATGGATGTTTAGGAAATGTATTCAACATTTCTCAAAAGACCTTAAGACTGAATACACCAGGAGTCTGAACTGTTTTTAAACACGCAAAGAAAGATTCAGGAGAAAAAGCGAGAATTGTCTATACACTTATGGGATTTGTCAGGGCTCTGTGATTTGTGTGTCATCATAAAGCGCTACCTCTGGTGGGACACAAACCAGAGTGGAAAGAAGAATAAGGGAAATTGGTGTAGTGGCTGTGACAATAACGGCTGCTTCTACCAACAGATTTCAGAAGCACCTCATAATGATGTAGTCCAGTCACATATTCAAGGAAAGGTAAAAAATAACAACCTCCCTTTCAATACAGCTACACAGTTTGTCAGAAAGACCCTGATGAGCTTTTCTGCTCATTCTTTGCAGCCTGCCTATAACTTGAGTGTCTCCTAACACAGTAGATGCTTTGCAAAATCCACCCACGAGTCATCCCAGGCCTCGGAAAGATGAAACTGCCTCTGGATTGTAGAAGCTTGATAAATGGGTATGTTGGCAAACAAGACATCCAAGTAAGAACCAGTGGGGAGCACAAACAGAGGAGTGGTGCTGGTGTGCACTGGAGAAACACAGTGACTTAGCCTCCAGCCACTTCAAAAGCCAAAGCTGCTGAGACTGACCCATATGTTTAATCTAGCATTAAACAGCAAAGCGGCGCAGACAGACCAGAGATCTGCCTATACATTTGTGGCAAACCAGGGAAAGAATGGATCTGTGCCTGTAACTGCAGGGCAGGAGGAGGTGGAGAAGGAAGAAAAGCCAGCAGGACTTCCAAGCTACACATGATGTCGTCCGTTAGCAGCATGTAGACTGAGCTGGGCAAAAAGCCTCTCATCGATCTTCAAAGTGCTTCCTCCTGACTATCAGAAAGGTTTTACTCTTACCTATGTTGAACTTGGGACATTCAACTTTCACCTGATTTCCCACTCATTCTTCTGCACACGTGTACACATGCAGGAACCCGTGCGTGAACCGACCAGAACTGCCTGTGCCTGCAGTTAACCTGCAATACTTCAGAGGAAAATAGCTTAGACATCTCTGCTTCATTGCTCATTTAGCCATACAAACCATTCAAGCTAAGGAGATTCCTAAGAGATTTGCTTTCTGCCAGACAGAGGCCTCAAATATCAAAGGAAAGCAACACCATGTTATTATCACAAGTACATTAGCACAGTCTCTGAAACACAACTTTTATGGCTTCCATTTTCTTTTAACGTGCAATACCGTTTTCTTTCATGCTCTGTTTTAAAAACATGTGTTGTACAGACTTAGTTACTGTGATTTGGGTTTTGGATGGAATTGTTAAAATAAATCTTTAGGCACAGCAGATTTACAAAGGCAAGTGAGCCACTCAAAACTGTTCTTTTCTTAAGGCCAGAGCACAGCAGTGCCATATTAGATACCACTTTGATATAGATGAGCTTCATCAGCAATAGCAGGCTTTGTGGGAAACAAGCGTTCTCTGTTCAGGAGACGTCAAAGAGAAGTCTTTGAGGATGTGCTATCAGAAGCCAAACATCAGGCTGCCACAATGCAACTTTTTGGACCACATTTTCAGCCTTAGGTTTTAATTCATTTAACCTTGAGGATAATGTGTGTAACTGGAAAAGGATTTGATTTTATCTAATTTGTGTTTTTTTTCTTAGTGCTGAAAACCAAGTCCTTATGGGCTTAAATATGGCATGCATCTCATTCTGAATTTACGTTTACAAATAAATTTAATGTTAATATTCAGTTATTTAATGTTATTTATTTAATTTATTGTTAATTTATTTAATGTCAATGTTCAGGTAATTTCCAGATTCTTGGCCTATGCAGAGACAATACCTTTTTTTTTGCAACATAACAACATAATTGTACGCAATAAATGATTACTACTGAGATGCTATTTGAGTATATCAATAAAGATTGTTATCGAGTTATTATCTGTCAGAGTTCCAGCAACTTGTCAGAAACAAACTTCTCTATCTTCTGCTTTTTATTTTAAATTAATCCCACCTAGCTCTAAGCACTTAACTAAGGCATCTAAGGTGGAAGAATAATTTTCCCAGATTCCTGTCTGATCAACAGAGGGGAAATAAGCACTTTCAGTCTACCTGTCAGTCAACCTAAAATCTGAATCATCTGGGAGGTGGCCCCTTTTTCTCCAATTTCTTCAGAAACTAGAGTAACTACAGCTGGCATAAATGTGTTAACTGAAAGACAGCTTTACAGGGATATATATTCTCTACAATACTTAAGTTTAAAAAGAAAAAAAATAAGAACTAAGGAACTTTTATAAAATAAAGAGCTTTGTGATTGTTTAAAACAGAATTCTGGCTCCTTCAAGAAGACATTTCAGAAAATGATCAAAATAAAAGCAGAGTGTTCTTATTCCTTCATTAGATGGGCCCTGAAACTCCCCAACAGAAAGCAAAGGTAAAGCTAAGAAAGTCCACATGCAAAGAGGGTACACCACTTGCTGAGGTGCCTCCAGACTGAGGCAGTGAAAGGATTGCTGTACCCGTAACAGCCAGAACTCAACACCATCAGCTGTCGCTTACCTTAGAGAAACCATCCTTTCCTGGCCAAGGACATAAGCAGAAATGGCAATGGGCTCCTACAGCACAGCAAGGGGCCAGCACTGCACTGATGAGATCAGATTTGACAAAGCACTGAAGAGTATGATGTCATTTTTTTTCTAGGAACAGTTTTAATAAGATTTAGAAACCTTATGATAGACCTCAGATATCTACAGCCACTTCTCTTAAATGTTAATTGTCTAAAAGACCACAAATATCTGGAGACAAAAGCCAGCAGAATGTTGTTTAGAATTCACTACTATCATCTATTATATTAATAGGCTTGTCATTAAGCTGCTCCAGGGTTGTTCTTTTCCAACTAAAAAATACTTTTGCACTTATTATGAGACTTAATAAATATCCTCCATCTTTGCCTATTTATAAAATGTTCAGGTTATCTATGTTCTCACCAGCCCTCAAGTGAAGTTCTGGGCCTGCATATACACATACTTTAGTCCTCTCGACCAAAATACTGTCTTGCTACCAGATTCAGAAATTATCTTTCTTCATAATAATTTACCTAGGGAATTCAGACTACCCTGTCAGACTCAGAAGAAATCTCCATAGGGAAAGAACTTCTGCATACAGAAGGCCACAATGGCACTGAACCATTACTGTTTGAATACTTCTTGTACTGACCTTTTACCCATTTTAACCACAATGTCTCCTAATGCTTGACAAAGAACACCATGTGACTAAAGCAGGGAAAGCTGTAACCCAGATCTGGCAGTAAGAAGCCAACATTATC
Organism: Brachypteracias leptosomus; assembly: GCA_013401335.1. Lineage (NCBI taxonomy): Eukaryota > Metazoa > Chordata > Aves > Coraciiformes > Brachypteraciidae > Brachypteracias > Brachypteracias leptosomus. Next base: position 54,852 of record VYZX01023023.1, on the reverse strand, counting down.
ATGTTTTGTGTTTTAAGACTGTAAATATTTCTTAAATTGTTGTTACAAAACAGCTTGAGACATCCTGTCTACTCTCGAACATCGAATAAGGTCTTGGCCAGGAAAACAGCACAGGCTTTGCAGGATAAGAAAGATACGTGGAGTCATGTGTCCTGGCATCCTGCTGGCTTTTCAATTCTTACCAGCTCATCAACAACACTCCTTGGCAGCTTCATACAAACTGAGTAAAGGCAGTGACTTCTGAGTCCCACTGGGGTAGACTCCTGCAGAACACACACTGGAGGAGCTGAGGTGGTTGGCCATCATACCCTAGGTAGTCCTAGGACCTGGTGACCAAACAAGGTGCTGCAGTTCTGCTTCTAGCCATCCAGAAATCACACCAAGAAAAAAGTCTTCATATTTGTAGTAAAATAACAGGCCTAAAACCACGCTGAAGAAGTGCAAAGACTAGCAAATACAGAGGTCTGTCATCATGGGAATTTGTATCTCATCATCTTTGCTGGTACCAAAACTCTAAGAAAAGAAATCAATATATACTATGGGTACTTATAGCACAGACAATTTGTTCCAAGAACAAAGTGATGTTTACTCAGTGACAGTATGATATAGAGATTAGAACAACGATGGGTTTAGTGTGTGGCTTTCACCTGTGGGACCATCGTACACGGACACAGTCTTTGCCTCGGAGAGGACATGTACTTGCTGTTAAGAAAGCAGCAAATGCCAGCAGCCAATAATACCTCCTGTTGCTCCTGGTACATGCCTACAGCCACAAGCTGCCCTAGCTTTCTCTCTGTAGCCTACAGGGAAAGGGAAAAGGGCTGAAAACAAGGATGTGATTGATCCAAAGCAAGAATTCAGTCCTCTCCGGTTTAATTTCTTCTATGCAATGTATCATCGCTGTAAGCAGACTGTGAACAATTAAGGCCAGGAAACAGTGAGTTATGATCATCCCCGTTAGAAACCATTCATTCCAAGGGCACATGCTTCCTTCTTGAGAATAAAGTACCATATTTCCTGGAACCAAAACAGGGTGTTCACCTCTAGCTATTCGCTAACCAGAAGACATGTTTTTGCTAATTACTAGGATGAGTATTTTCCTCTGTGACCCTCTAAGCTTTGCTTGGGTTGAGATTCATCAATTTTTTTACTGCAATTAAGCATTCAGTTGCTCTGGACATCCTTGATGGCAAAGGGAAAGAAAGCATATTTCCAGAGAAATGCTCAGGCCAGCCAAAACTGAACAGATGAAGTTGGCCTTCATCTCATTGCTTCTCCCTCTGGATTATGCGATCTTTAACATGGTGGTATGCTTTTTTCTTATCATCATTAACATTCATGAGTTATTTTGTCTACTGTGCTGTTAGGAAACAGATAAGTGTTTACACAAAAGATATTACATATATTAGCTGACATCAGCAGCATATTTTAAACAGTCTCCTGAAACAGAATTCAAATGGCCAAACTACTAAAGACATTTCCCAATAAAAAAAGGAAAAAAAAAGTAATTCATATCCATTAAGCAGCTCTCACCACCAGCTGTTTCAGGATATCCTGACATTAAATCAAACAGTTAAGGAAGGGCTTACATTTCTTTTTGAGTGATCCTGAATATATTTGGATATGTGCCCTTACTGGAGGCTTAGCACATTAATAATTAGGCTTAGCATTACACTGAGTAGTTTTAAAAGCTTGAGAAATCACAAGATCTGTTGAGGTCATTTCTCTGACATCACATGCGGATCCAATAACGAACATAAAAATTCCACAGACCACATGTCTGCCGATGTGCAAAAAGCAGCAGAGGCGGGAACTTGCCCCATCAACTGCACTTCAACAAAATCATGACCTACTCTCTTCCACTCCTGATAAATACAGTCAAGAGAGGACACTATTAAAACCCATTTCGGTTCTCCTAACTGCTGGCAACAGTGTCCTCAAATGTTCCTAAATATGCTTTTAACTAAGGCAACGAGTGCATTAAAGGCAATGGATTTCTGTCAGGGCTGAGCTGTGAGGTGGGTGGTGAGCTCATGTGGAGCGCTCCCACAGCTGCACCAGTGGCCACAGTGGAATTCAACTCATCTTAACTTTGGCTGTCCAGAAGTTATGTGTTTAGTCTAAGCTCATCATTCAGGTTCTCCCTCTGCAGCTGGACAAGAGAGAAGTATCATGAGAGAAAATTCATCCTATCTAGAGAGAGATGCATCACACACCCAGGGTGAATTGCCCACCAAGGGCACCTCTCATTCCACCAAAACCTGGGAGAGCCCTTCCAACTCTCTGTCAATCTGACATTCAAACAACCAAAATCAGGTGAGAACCATCCTACTCTAACTTTAGCACAGTAACTTAAGAGGGCCTACAAGAAAGCTGGGGAGGGACTTTTTAGGATGTTGGGTAGTGGTAGGACTAGGGGGAATGGATCAAAACTAGAGGTGGGTAGATTCAGATTAAACGTTAGGAAGAAGTTCTTTACCATGAGGGTGGTGAGACACTGGAACAGGTTGCCCAGAGAGGTGGTGGAAGCCTCATCCCTGGAAATTTTCAAAGCCAGGCTGGATGGGGCTCTGAGTAACCTGATCTAGTGGGAGGTGTCCCTGCCCACAGCAGGGGGGTTGGAACTAGATGATCTTTAAGGTCCCTTCTAACCCTGACAATTCTATGATTCTAAGATAGTATGTTCTGGCACATTTTTTGCTTGCAATTTTTCCACATGCTTGTCATACAATATACATGGCATCTTCTTCTGGGGAAGGATGGGCAAATAGAAGATACTTTTTTATAAAGTCGCGTATTTGTTTTAAGCAAGACAATGGTCTCAAAAGAGCCAAAGAAGACAACAGCAAATAGAAATAAAGAAAGTAGCATTAAGAATATATTACAAGAAGGACAGGTCCCCAAAGTGGAGCTACAGTGTAGGCTATGAGTAACATCAAAATCCTCAATTTTCTAAATGCCTAACACTTACAGACCAGAACTAGAAGCAAAATGTCTCATGTTTTTTCACAGTAAAAATAACCAATTCCATTCAATATCACATTGAGGCCTGTATTGAAAAGGAGGTCCAGTAAAATGGTTACCTAAACACAAACACTGAGAAGTTTTCTACATCTAGAGTATCAATGAAAGGAAACTCAACACCCAAGAACATAGTATTCAGAAGCACTATTCTGATCAAAAGGACTTCCATCTTCTTTTAGACTTCAAGTGATGACTTTATGAAGATCCAGAATCCAACAACAGCCTATTGAATAAGGACTGGATTTTGACTTAGCAGATTCAACCCATGAGGTGCTGAGTGGCCCTCCCAGCCCTGCCAAAAATATGGTTCTGCTCTCCAGGACTGAGCAGCTTGCAAGGCCAGCCAGTTGGAATGGTTCACAGTATTTCCCAGGGCACACATGGCCCCATTTGTTGCAAATTGACTAAATTTGCTAGCAGAAAATTGCTCAGCAATGGTCTTCAAGAACAATGAAGAAACTCAAATAGTAAAAATGTAAATAAAGCATTTTACATGCAGGCAGCAGCCTAAGGTCTTAAAATAGATGCCAAATAATGGGATGTCTGTCTAGTAGCTATTACTTTTCTAGTTACGAAGAACTGGCATTATCAATTAAAAGAAATGGTTAAGTAACCAATACAATCAGTCCCTGAGCCCAGTATCTCCATACTGATAGATCAATAAGTGATCTGCAAAAAATATACCTTTTAAAAAGCATTAGATAGCTATGTATTTATATAGCAATACTAAAAATACATGCATACCTGTTTTTTTCCTTCACCACTTGAGAGTAACAGACTGAAAAATACCCATGGCACATACAATGCATGCAGTTATACAAGGGGCGATTTATAGCCCTGTTTTAATGATTGTATTTGCCAAAGGCAAAAATCTGCTTACTGTTATTTCTAGCAATAGTATACTTTAATAAACAGCCAGCCTTGTGTAAAAATAAAAACCAAAAAACCCAACTAAAAAACCAATCCAGCATAAAACATTCACTAACATTTTATGTTGTTGCTAAGTGGTTTGTGAAATCTGATTTTGTGATTACATTTAAGAAGTTTCCTGCAGTCACTATTAGCCAAGTATCCCATGTGGGGGCGGCAGGGACATTTAAAGTATTCACAAAAGGCTTGAAAAGTTATACTGTAAATTGTGGCTTCAGGAATCACAGAAGACCATGCACCTATAATAGATAAATAAAATCAAGCAAACAAAACAGGCTTTGCTTTCTTTGTTGAGAATGTCTGAAGCTGCACAAAGCTGACAACAAAACCAGCCTAAATATTTAGATCCTTATAGCAGTACATCTTTAACTGCACCTTTAACCTCTAAATACTCATTGAAATAACACTCTAATCATGTAACAACACAGCTGCATGCTAGGATACCAAGAACCATGCTTTGGAAAGAAAAATATCATTCACTAAGTTTTCAACAGGTGTCACAGACTAGAGACTTGATCCTGCAGTTAGAGCAATCAATGTAATACGCTGCATACATGATATACTACTATTTCTGATGGTTTTTACATGAAAACAATGGGCACTATTCATACAGAATCACAAGCCACTGCTATAACACCAAGTATTACATTTTCAAACTGCCAATCACCTAGACAAAGACTGATGGAAAATTTCAACCAAAATTCTGTGCTCAAATTCACCTTTCAGTACTTACTCTTCTGCATTACTTTTCTGAAGAGTTTCATTTCTTATATTAAAAAACCCAGAACTACAGACATTGGTCCCTTACAACCATGCACCTTGAACCAGAAACTCTTTATGTCCTCACAGTATCTTCTAACTCAAGAGCATCACTATGTCTGAATTAATTTGCAAGTCTTGTTTTCACCAAACAGAGAGCTTCTCACACTCAGCAACATGCTCTTCTCTCTCATTTTGTGGTTTCTTTTTTAAACTTTGCAATTATTGTGCTGGTCACTACACAGATGGTTTTTAAACTTGTAGTTTCTGGTCACAAAGGCAAGAGGTCACTTTGTCCATAACTGAAAGGTTCACCTACAGTAGCTGTTGCAGCCCCAGCTACTGCCCTTCCAACACTTGGGTGGCCCAGGAGGCAGCACATGCTTGTGCTCACCAGTCAAACTGGGGAAAATCTACCCTCCTGGCATCAACTGTGTTAGGGACACCAGCCTGCATGCCAAAACTCTGCCCAGAAGTTACTTACTGGTACTGTAAAACTGGTTTGCATCCCTAAACCGAGAACGAGCACAGGGGAGGGCAAGAGGGCAACATTCCTAAAATCCACTAGGACTTGGTGACAGCCCTGTCTTTGGAAATCCCCTACACTCTCACAAGGCCTCAGCCATGGAAGCAGATCTTCTTGTTTTCTTGACATTTGTTTATATGGTTAAAACAAATAAACAAACAACAAAAAGCCCAATCTTTTAGCCAAGTACCATAAGAAAGAGAGAGAATAGCTAAAGCAACAGCTGCTCTGAGTTGAGTCCAAGTTTACCTAGTGTTTTCACCTCAAAGGTCTGAATGCCTGCAACAACAAAAATAAAGCAGCTTACTGTAGAATCCCCAAGATGTGAACAGACGTCCAACCGGGAGGTCTGATGAGGAACATGAGCTAATTTACAGCCATCAGTTTCTGAGCTACCTTCATTTTTCTCATCTCACAACAAGGCAAAGCCTAAAAGCAGACCCTGCCACAGGAGTGGCAATAAGCTTCCTAACTAATCCCAGGTGCAGAGGCTTAAGTAGGTGACATTTTTTCAAGTGCTGCAGAGTTTCAAGTGGATGTCACCCACCATCCTTTCCCACTAGGGCTGGTAAGCCTCAACAGCAGAAGCACCCAAAACGCCTTTCCCTACAAGGTCTAGTGGCTCATACGTAGCATAGCAGTGTGAACATAATGGTGTTCCTTCACTGAAGGTGGAGGAGAAAGGAGAACGTCTAAGTGCATTTCAGAGAAAACCTGTGCTGAACAAGAGCGCAGAACTGGAACACCAAATAAACTGTATTTGGGATGGGAGGAAAACAGAACCAAATAAAAACAAGCATGCATGGTATATTTTAATATTCCTTAGTTTGCCACTTTGTCTTCAAAGCAGTAAGTCTTTTCTCAAAGAGATCAATATCTAAAAAATAAATTAAAATGATGCCTTTTTGAATAAAATTTCCAGAATGCTATTACCATTCTCTATGTGCAACTAAAAAGAGAAGTACTTTCCTCAAAAGTAAAACAAATTCTTAGAAAAATAATGAGAAATATGGTAGCCAGTGAGACCAAGATGTCCCAAATGAACACAGTTTTGACAAAGACAGCAGTACTCTTCCATAAATGCAGCTGAAATCCAGCATGTCTGATCAAATACTACTGTTCCTACATAAAGTGATAATCATCCAGAAAAACAAAAAGCCCCCCAAATCCACTGATTATAGTTCAAGTTTTTTTGTAAAAACTCGGCAAATCAATTCCAGAACATCTGCTACTGTGAACTGTCATGCAATTAACCTAGATATAGTCAAAACACACCAGACAGATGATCATGGAATACCATTCATTTATATATTTAAATGATGAATTATCTGCCTAAGAGACGACCCCTTAAGACCTTGCAGTTACCATTATGGAAAGTGGTATCACAAGCAGCAACTGACCATCTGGACTTGATGATTTTACAGGTCTTTTCCAATCTAAATGATTCTGTGAGTCTGTCCTATGATCTTCCTTCAATTTGCCGTTTCAAACTTGTGTCTTGAAAGTCTTTCTCTGTGGACATCTTATCTTCCAACCACTAATGATCCTGATCCTTTAAAAAACAGATTATCAAAAGATTGTTTATTAACAGAGAACAAACAGCCATGGGAAGGGTATCACTAGCATCTCATTTTTCACCTTCCTCAACTAAAACCAAATTTGAGACACGGAGGTGAAAATCTGAGATGGAAGTAGAAACTTTCATAAAGCTTATCTATCAGAAACCTACTTTCAAAGAATCTGACACAATGTCCAGTATGTCCACAGACATTGCTTTAAAGTGCATCAAACAAGCCCAGAACACTGACAAATCTTAAACAAAATCTTTTAGGAAATTGAGGTGCAGGTCTTTAGCTCAAGCAGCATTCAGATTACCACTGAAAGCCCCAAAATGTCAGCTTAACTTTCTTATTCTTAGTATTCAAATTTGAAAAGTGTGTTCTCAAAGCCTGAAATGGGAGGTAATATAACCTGCAATGATTAGCTGGGACAGCCTCCAGAGAACACCCATTTTGCCTGAATGTTTACATCATTTCCACTATAACTTCCCATACATCACCAGTTAACCTAGTTACATGCTAGGCTAGACCACACCACCTGGGAGGTAAGCAGGATATCTTAACCACTTTACTCACATACTGCCATTAAATCACTTTACATATTAACTTGTACTTAGTCTTTAGGACGACTGTTAATCAAAAGCATATGCATACTTTTATTACACTCCTTCCTAGGGGCAATGTAACCATATCTCACTGCTACTTTTACTGCAAATCAATGAGTCAACATTTGAGCATAATATATATATATGCGAAATCCCTGCATTTTGCTCCTATCAAAGATGTGAAAGAAAGACAGGCCACTATGTACTGGGTATGCTTAACAAGATTAAGATAGTTGGAGGCTATACTGGTTCATTGCAATTTTTGTCACAGTACACAATGCAGGTGATGTTGATCACATGTGAACAAAAGCTACATGTCAGGAAAGAGAGATAAGCAGAAATAAAACTCAAGGAACATTATACACTCATGTTTGAAGCATGACGTTAACACAGGCACAAATGGGTACTAGCCTGACTATGAATATGTTTCGACTAGAAATTAGAAGAAATTTTGTAACTGCTTGATTAGTGAGGTTCTGGCTAAGTTTTCCATAGGGAATATACAGGGCAGTAAATGCAGGTATATTTAAAATGGAGTAAAAACAAATTTTGGATGGGATTACATAATATGGCTGCTTGCAATAATGGAGGATCGCGCTCAGCAACCCAGAAAATGAAGTCCCATCCTATATTCCCAAAGACAACCTAAAGGAACCAAGCAATGCCAACTCATAATTTTGTCATGAGCATGGAATTTTTCTTCTTTAAGCCCCCAATATAGAGGCTGATGAGAGAATCTGTTTTAAATTTAAAGAGTGAATAAATAATGTGTTAGCCTGGGATTTGAGGAAAAACACTTTAAAAATATGAACTCTGCAAGCTCAAAAACCAGAAGGCAAATAAAAAGAACAAAACATCTGTTACTTTTTAAAATCTCATGGTTTGTAAGCCACTGGGGGCAGATGGAGGCTGATTCATGATTTCTGAATGCTTAGGTTGACAATTCAAAGAAGCAAAGTGTGAAGGAGTCCAAAACTTAGCTCACAAAAGCACTCGGGTGCCTAAAAATGGAAGAGTGTAGCTGCCTAATTTTAAACATTCAACTTTCAAATGAGACTTCTTGTATTTCTTTGCTGCTGCTGCTTTTGAGCTCGAAGCAGCTATGAGCTTTGACCACAGCCCTCTGGTTGCTCAAGAGCTCTCTCTCAGTCTGTTGTCCTGGCCACAACATTTTTCTGTTTTCCAGCTGCTTTGAGGTTTTCTCCCTTGGTTTTGTCCTTATCCATTGCCAGCCACAGTTCCTCCTTCTCTAGAAGTTGGCTGTTTCTAGGCAAAAGTCAATGAACCTATTAAGAAAAACCCTTTAAAATTATATATGTGAGGCAAATAATGAACTCAAACCTGCTACTAACAGACTACAGCTAATTTTAAGGACTAGCACTTTTTACGTTTAGGATTGATTCTTCATTAAAGTTTTTAAATGACACCTTACCTCTCAAGCATTTACACACTTTATTTATGCATATCTGTGCTCATATGATACCAATGTACTGAAGCAATATTAAAAATAATTATTACAATTATAACAACCATTTCTATTATTCCCAGCAGACTCCTGAGGGCAACTTGTTCAACCTTCAAGCCAGGATCAAACACGAGTACTTGGTAGAGGTAATGAGGTTGGCTGAGAGTTGTCATGTTTTTCAAGCTGTGGGCAGACACGAGTTTCAAGCACAAATGGTGGGGCACTGAAGAACTCCTTTCCCTCTTATGCTATCCTGCCTTCAGTACTTCCACAGCTGCTGTGGCTCTCTGGCTTCATCCCTTCACATTTCCCTGGTATGTTTCCAGCTTTGCCTGCTCTGTCTCTTTATACCATCTGCTACCTTTGACACAACACATCAGAGAAGCAGGAATCTCTTACTAGCGTGCAACATCAGGACTTACTAGCACCTTGACAGCCTGAACAAAGTGAAGCTACAAGGGGAAAAAAAACCCCATAATAAAAACCAGCCATGCACTCTGCTACACTAACAGCAGCAAGCCCTGCATTATTTACAGCGCAGAAGTGCTTCAAGAGTTATTAGATTGTTGATGGGAAGATCAAAGCTCCAAACCTCTCACTCTCTCTTGCAAACAATTCCATTTTGGTTTGAATTTCATGCAATACAGGTGCCACACTATAGGCTTCACGCTCAAATTGTATTTGAGTTGTAAGACACTTTGGGCTCTTATGGGTAAGCAAGCATCCCATTACTGTCCAGAGAGAATTTTTGTCTAAATAAAAAGACAAGGTCAGGTACTGACACCAAGCATGGGAACACATTCTTATATACTCCAAAAAGAAAATTTGGGGGAGATATTTCAGGCAGCTTGGAGAAGTGGGGTGCATTAGGAAATTCCTTTAATAAATGAGCTACGTAGAAGATAACACTTCAGCGTGTCAGTAGCAAAAGATTAATCTCTTGTTTCACACTTGTTTTCTTTTTAAAAGCTGCCAAGTCGTACTCCAACTCTTCCACCTCTTATGTTAATGGTCAATACGAGTCAGGGGGTAATGAATAACAACCTCTAAACCCCTTCACAAACACATTCCACCTGAGCACAGACCTGGGCTCTGGTCTTCTCCATCCCAACAGCAAGTACACTTCATATCAGATTCAAGTTTAGTGAGAAAATACATCCATGACCTCTGGAGCAGGGAGGTGAGCTCATGACTGCAACTGAAGCATTTTCATCAGCAAGGTCCAAGGCCAAGCCTGCTCTCCTTGCGGACATAAAACCACTGATGAGCATCTGTAACTCTTGGCACTTTCTGCTGGCTGGGTTCGGGGTTCCCACTCAGCACAAGGAATGACACTTAACTAAAGCTCTCTGCACTTGCTGGTCAACATTTCCCATGGCTAACTCTGAGTGTTTACTCCTCCCTAGGTGCCCAACGCCCAGCAGAGAAAATCCAAAGTTTATCAATGCATCTCTAACACAAAGTTGTTACATAAAGAACCAGTAATGAAGTGTCACACCTGTAAATAGAAAGATTTATAGATTTACTTTCACCTTTCAGCTCTCCTCTGCGTTTTAGAGGATAATTACAAAAACAGAAAAAAAGACTATTTTAAAAATTCTTCTTAGTTGGTATTTGCTGCTTCCTGCTTGTGCATTAGCAAAAGGCAGCCATGAGGACACAGCCTGAGCCATCCATTTCCCTCGAGCAGTGTGGCTGCTGTAGCTGAATTGCTGCTTTGGACCTTGCAAGCAGTGGTCGACCTTGAATTTGCATGAAAAAGTTAAATATTTTAGTGGTAACAAAACAACTGTTCTATGAGTAATAGTTTGATACTATCCCAAGGGCCATGATTTTATTTATAATTACTCAGAAATAATTTTTTCATAACATAAACTCTCTTACTTGAGCACATCTCTACAGCTGCATTAGCCTGTTGTGCCTGCAATCCAGAAGATGAGAATTCAAATCCCTTTTCATAATTTTTTTGAACATTGTTTCTGAATGCACAGTTGGAAGAAAATTACACAAGCATAACCCCATCTGTCCTCCTCCCGATCTGAAAAGCAAACTACAATACTGCTAGCAGAAGAAAAACCTCCTAACGTCTTCAAGAAGTCCTTAATCTATAAGTAATGTCAACAACCTTTAAAGTCTGTAATTCTTGCATCTCACATTCCTATTTTAAAGATATAGTAGTTCTGAGTATGCTGGGTATGGAGACTGTTAAATGTAATGCTATTTCATTAATTTTTAAACAGATAGCAATATAAATGGCACTGTTTTTCATAAGGTAGGAACTAAATTTTCTTAAAATTAAGAAAAAATTCGTTAAGCACCACTTGTTAAAGTTACAATCTCTAACCTTTTAATTTTACTTTGTCTGCTTATCTATGACCATAATAGTTTGCATGCTAGTGTTCCTCTACCCACCAGAGGCACTGGATGATGCTATGAATTAATTTTTCTCCATCAAACCTAATATCCAGCGGCACATTGATGTGCTGTGAATTTTTAAACACATACAATGACCTTCTGAGCTGTGCCCATACACTTTAAAAAGATGCATTCACATTTAAAAAGCAATCAGTTAAGCGCATTTCAAAAAAATATTCAACTCACTATTGGCCACCCTTGCTGCAACTAGTGCTTACAGCTCATGAAACTGTTGCTTTGGTAATGAAACCATGACTCTTTCTCCACCTCATATTTCTCCTGAACCCTGCTTCGCTGGAATTATGTTGTATATGTAAAATCTTTGCAACTCAAAAGTTATTGAATAAAATAATCTTTTCAACTCCATTTCAATAAGTCTACTTCTAATGAAAGCACTGAGATTTACTCCTAATACTTGCAGGATTCAAAGTCCTTACAAGAATATCCTATATCACTGAGCACAGGACTCTCTTGCCATCAGTTAAGAGCAGGCATGCACTTCAGCCTGGCCATGGACAGGGATACTCAAATCCCAGTAAAATACAGCTTCCTCACTGAGTAAGACACACAAAAGGAAAGCACTATATTCCAGTCAAAGAAGAGGTGTCAATATTGCTCTAGCATTTGTTGTTGAATCATCAATACTGGAAAAACCAACTGGGTATGGCCAGCAGCAGCAGGAAGAGTTTTTTTAACCTTTAAATTGTTTTGTAAAGATTAAAAAATCTTTACAAAATTTGAGGATGGCAACTCATGGTAGTCACTACCACTGAAGGAGACTGGGGACAGATGAAAAGGGTCAAGTGTTAGCATTTCAGTTTGGATGCAATGACACTTGCAAGCAAAGGCACAATTGGCAGGTATACAAGCCATAAAGCCTCCAAATGCTCCTACGTTTATTTGGATAACTTATTTTAAGTAGCCAGCACATGGAAAAACTTGCTATGTGCCATAGAAGTAGGTAGTGCCATCAACATTTGGGTTTATCAGGCACTTTCCATTATTAACCACTGTTTTCAGTTACTTTTAAAAATTTTGCTAGGTTCTTTTCCCACACTTAGTGGATTCTTCTTAGGAAAGTTTCAAGGACAGCAGTTTAGGCAAACTACAAAAAATGAGAAAAGGGAAACATCCACAGTTTCCTCATCTTAACTCATCTTGCAAGTATTTCTTTTCAAAGATTCAGTTGGCATCATGCTTCTGAGAAAAGGCTTAAAATCTGAACAAAGAATAGCCTAAGGTCAGGACCATTCCAGGAAGAAGTATGCTGCTAAGAGAAAGTTTAATTTATGGCATAATACACCTGTATCAGAAACCTGGAGTAAGGCTGCAGCCTTAATCCTACAATGTGCTTACATTTAAAGGCTCAAGCTAACAATGGGAATATTCTTTTAGACATTTTTATTCAACTATTTCAGATTTAATTTTTCAAAAATCACTTCTGCGAAAGCTCCATCAAAGCTTTGCAATAAAAGAATTGACATAAACACATCCACCTCCTCCCACCAGAAAACATCCAAAAGATTGAGAGCTGAAGACGGTGAACAGACTGAAAATGATTATCATATGATAGTTTTCCCTTTGACTCCAACATTGTCTTCTGGAAGGACTTAATGATTTCAGCTTCTTATAGTCTGAAACTAATGTAGGATTTAGCTTTATGACTGTGGAATCCACTGCAGCATCAGATGTTTTGGCAGTAGAATGGAGCAAGCACACATTGAAAGTATTTTGAAGCTGTCATTTGCATATATCCAGGCAAGCATGCAAAATCAAACTGAGATATTGTTCAAAATCCCCCAGGAGATCCCCACATTTTAAGCTATTTCTCTCTCCCCCTGCAACTGCACTGCTGTGCCCCATTAAAAGTCATCTCAATCACAGAGAACCTTGCGTTAGTGATTCCCAACAGGGACTGCAGTTTGGTGGGGTATCATCTCTTGAATGCCCAGGAGAGCTGTGCTAGGACGTCTGACACCTGAACACCCCCACACCTATGACAACTGAAGATCTTTGCAGGTGACAGTCAATTTGAAATGGCCCCTAAAACCAGAAAAGGGCAAGAGCTGAAAACTTCCTTACACAATCTGAACACAGAGAAAGTGTAGTGACAATTTCTTTAGCAATATGCAAACAGAAGGCCAAAATTAAATTTAGTTGTACTGCAGAACTGAGCCAGGAGGTTTCCCCTCTGTTTATATCCCCCAGCTCTGAAAGCACAAGCCCTGCTAAGCTCCTAGGCTAGCCTGAAGTCCAGAGGTTTGCCTATCCAGAAGACAATATGTTTTATATAAAGAGCCTTCCTGGGGGTTCACTTTCATTCAAATCTTCCAAATCTTCTGCTCCTCAGAAAGACATCAAGAATATTAATTAAAATTTCTTTTCCTAATAGGTACATTCTGCTCTCAACAGACTTTAGAAATGCTAATGCTCTTCGGGTAGGATTAAACCATCTAGCCTCTTCTTCAGAGGTAAACTGAACAAGATAGTATATGCCTGTTGCTTAATCAAGAAGAAACAATCTGTCAGGAGGAAAATGCTCCTTTCTCTTTGGCAGGATGATGTTCGAATCTGAAGATGAAGCCTTTTCCTGTGCTGAAATAGATCTCAAACATAGGCACTTGACAAGCATACTCTATCAAAGCAAATGAAGAGCATTACTGCAGTTGATAGGTAGCTCTTTGAGAGCAAGCAATGATCACAATTTTGCAATAAAATCAAGAGTTGGAAAACATGACCCTCAGCGCTGGCCTCTGGGGAAAATCAGGACACATACAACTTAGCATAACAAAAGCCAGGTAAAAAAGGAAGAGTTTCCAAAATGGGCTCCAAGGTTTGCTCTGTTCTTACAGAGCTGTGCTGGTGGCAGCAACTCTGAGAAACAGCTGGATTTGTGGCCACCATCATTCCCAAGCTTTTGCTCCAGGCCACCTCCATGCATGGTGCCCATCCCCAGTGCACACAAGTTGGTTTGCTGAACAGGGGCATTGCTCATACCAAGCAAGCTTTCCTGAAATGAGTTGGCCCTTTTAAACATGTTATGCCAATTTCTTTCTGTTGAGTCTCCTGTCTTGTGGTGGGGTGATCCCAGCTGGTAGGTAAACCTCCACCCAGTCACTCTCACCCGAAGACAAGAAGAGAATTCTTTTTTTCCTTCTTAGGCTGGTACTTGGAGTTAAAGATAAATAGTGGCAACACGCAGAGTTATAGAACTGGTTTATATATAAAACTCTCCCTGCCTTTTGGAGCAAAGAACTATCTCCAGAAATCTGTAGTATCTTTTATTTGTTGAAAACACAGATCCATATTTCTCTTATATCAAAACTTCTAAGCGTAAGCAAGGTACAGGACTGTTAGGTTTTACACTCATAGCATTAAACTTGCAGTTGTCCTCCTGTAGGTCTCCAAGCCATGCTTGCTACACACTGGCAATCCTATTGCTTCCCTTCTGTTCCTCGTGGCCCTGGTTTGGGCTGTGGCTCCTTGGCAAGGCCTTCACTGGAAGAGGGACCTTCTGAGCAGCATACTCTCTGCTGCCACATGGAGCTTCTCTTCTGTGATCCTAGCGTGTCAAACACCCTCCCTGCCTTAATATATGATTTTCTGACCTGTTTTGTCTTAAACTGACTTTTATGCAAGTTCATCAGTCTGAAAAGATGCTCCTATGGAGCCCAGAAAATTAATTACAAATATTCACTTATATGTCATCTGAAGCATTGCTTCTGAAGTACAGCATCATGATTTTTATCATACAAAACTAACTGCCTATTCAACCATGAAAACGTATAACATTTCCGCAACATTACATGCTACTTCAGAAAAGTACATACATATTTTCCTATAAAGACCCTACTCTTAACTAGGTTCACAAGTCATTTTTCCTCCCTTCCCCACCATTCCAGAAAAAAAAAAAAAATCTGCAAAAGCTTCATCCATACAAATTCTGCTGACAGGGGCTGTAAATTGCTAATTAATCTGAGCCAGCATATTCTTTTCCTATTGTACAGGAACCACAAGCAGCACAGCATCTGCTTGCACTTCTATTCATTCAAGAAAGCTACCACACACAAGAAATAAAACTCCTATGTTGAACAGCTTTGTCATCCCTATTCTACAATTACAGGAGGAGGGAAACTGGCAGAGAGTCACATTTTGTGATTCTTTGGGCACCAAGCCCTTAAGTCTGTACTTGCAAGCTTTGCAGTATTCAGACCTGCCACTGAGGTAGCAGCTATGGGTTTATTTTCCTCTCCCTTTCAAGCATTCACATGGTCCCACCATGCCAAGGACAGAATCAGGCACAAGAAGAATCATCTCATATTCATCAATATCACATGAATCTTTCTAATGACAAATCCAACATAATGAATGAGATAAACGTCTTATTCCTCACTCAGCTGTCAAGAGAAAAAAAAAAACCCAAAACGATTTCTGTCAAATACCTCACTAAAGATGTATGAAGATTGCTCAGGTGGGGTGCAAAGCAGCTAATATGCCATCTTATACAAGCAGAAATGAAGAAGATTGACTGGGAATATTTCTGAGCCTGGATTGTGCTAGACTCTTCTTACTCCTAAAAGTACTCAGTACTCTGAGTGGCAAACTACAACATGCATAAATATTTAACATAAATTTTGTGATTGTCACATTAGGAACACTGAAATCTCACCTTCCTTTTTCCTATCAAAAAAGGATAGAAATAACATGTTCTATAAAGTCACCAGAATTTACTTCCTCACAATTTACCCCTTAAAAATAATTCTGCTACATCAACTACAAAATTCAGAGTTGAGACATAGCCAGATTAACCACTTTTTTCTCCATGCTGTTTGAAAAAAACACATTAAAACACACTATTTCATTTTAGGATTGTATTGCCAAATACCCCTGCTGCTGGCACCCTGGTTCCCCCCTTTCCATCTTGCCACCCAAGTCTCAACACAGCTCATTAGAGAACCTTCCTCCAGGTTCTCTGCTGGAGGCTGGGAAGAGAAACATAAACACAAGGAAATTCTCCTTTATTGTGGCTTAAACACAGTTAGGATAGTTTAAGGGGTTGTTTTGAAACCTGCACAATAAAAACCAGATTAAAGTAAGAGTGAAGCTGTAAATTAAAAGTATTTTTAGCAAATGTACATGTATACTTTTCACAATTTAAAGCAGACAAGGCTTTCTCAGGTAAGCTCCAGGGACAAAAAGGAAAGCGAACGTCTTACATCTGCTGAAAATACTTTCCTTCTCTGTGCTTTCATCAGTCCATTGGCCTCCCTTGCCGCATAGCAATTACCACATTTTTCCCCTTAATCTAGCCACTGGGGGACAGCTGCCTCATCCAGTTCCACCTCCTCAGTGGTGGGCAGGCACTGCCATTCTCCAGATCACATCTATCTGGGCACACCGGCTCTCTGAATGGGCAAAACAACATACACATACACCAGCTTTGCACCCACTGCTTTGTTTTTTTTCCTGCTGGGTTCTGCATTATTCTTTCAAAACAAGTAATCAGCATTTTCCTCAGCTCCCTGATGCCTTCAGCTCTTCTGAAACATCAAGGACAAAGCACCGGATCTTCTGCCCCGGCTGAAACCTCTGCGTCCCTCCCCTTTGGTAAAGGGTACCTTCAGAATTTCCTTTTCCCCCTCACAGCTGGCTGGGGCAAAGGCAGCCCAGTCCCAGTTAAGTAAACACTCTGTCCTGACGTGCTGGGACCAGTACGCAGCAGCTCCAACTCAAGGACAAGTTACATTTCTCACAAAAGCAAGTTAGCAGAGATCAAAAGAGACGATAAAGAACTTAACTTTGCCACACTAGTGCTTGCTCGCTAAAGCTCATAAATTACTGAATTATTTATTTGGGAACAAAAAAAACTCCTTTACATTTGAAGGTGGCAAATGGCCTGATTTCCAATGCTGTTAATTCAACATCCTTAATCTGCATCTCAGAGAAATGTATTTATTAACCATAAAACAAGGTTTCACAGATTTTCCTTTCTCAGCTGAGTATTATTCCTACTATGGGGGATTAAAGGTATGTAGCACTATTACGCTTTCTTTTCCCAACCCAAAAGATCTTGCAATTCATTAAACTTCCTGTAATTTAATTTTAAAGCACAGCATATCTCAAATTTATTGCATCTTTTTTCCTTCCTAGTTTTACTACACCTTCTTTCCAGCTTCTGTACCATACTTCTGAATGGCTTTGCATTACTCCTCTTCTGCTGTCGCCTGTTTTTCCATGGGCTGTGCATTCCTACCTACACCATGGTTTCTACGTGTTCACTGTAGGAAGGTTCCCCATGCAGATTCACCAGGTGACAACCCCTCACCTCTCCTCTCTTCCCTGCAGGAACAAGCTTGATCCATTTGCACCGGCCAAGAAGCAAAAGTCAGATATTGCTGGCAACCTAATGGCTATTCTTACGAAGCAGGCAGCTGCCAGGCAGGATGCTTGCCTCTCTCAAAAGCAGCTCCATGCACATTCCCAGATGGTGTGGGCGTCTGGAGGAGGAAAAGGAAAGTAGCAAAGTGCAGCATTGATAAGCATGGGCTGAAGCTTCTGGAAAAGGATGAGGCAGCACCAGGTCAATCAACAGACTGCAGCTTCTGAGTAAGGATATAATATAGCCAACAGAAAGATGCACTAAAGGCAAGACATGAGACTGCAAATCCTTGATCTCCTGAGACACTTGGTTGTGGCCTTCATGGATCTTTCTGTATGAATCCTTTCCGATTCACAATGGCTTCACCCACTTGGCCACCACAAACTCATCCACCTACGCCTCAGCCCTTCATGGTGGATAAATTTGTATTTATCCACCACCCAAGGGAGTAACAGAGGAAAGAAGTCAAATCTTTCCTCCTCACTTAAAGGAATTACCATGGACATCTCCTCTGGTGAGCCCTATCCCATGCTGCCAACTCTCATCCTTTTAAACACATGTCCTGGTTATTTTCCTAGAACTCCAGAATCTGGAATCATGTGTCCAATACATGAGTATTTCACCCAGAAAAAGAAGAGTCTAGCTTTCACAATTTCATATGAAAGATTAAAAGTCCAATCCATACACAATCTAAAAATCCTCCAAAAAGACTGATAAGGGAAATTACTTTTCCCACTTTTTACATTTTTAAAGCTTATTTTCTGATGTTTGAATATAGCAATATCATGTCCTTGAACCATACCATGGGGACTCTATCTTTCATGGCTTATGACTTGCACATACCTGCCCAGAAGTTTGTTTCCACCAGTGCTCAATCACTCCACGTTCCCCACAGACTCTCTGAAGAAAGGTCAGTCATCCTTTCCACATTTGCTCTAACTCACTCTAGATTTACCTTCTGAAAGGGATAAGAGTAATAAAAGATGACACTGCAACACCCCCCGACTGTCATGTTCTCCATCTGTAAACAGATGCCTTTCTTTTCCACTTTGAGTAGGACCTTCAATTCTAGTAATAGAGAATAAGAAGCTATCACACGGTGAAGCAGAAGAGGGTTTCTTCCCTCACCCTTCTCAAACACTGGTTGAACCTAAATGTTATAGAACTTCTGCTGATTGCTACTCCCCACACAATGCAAGTCAGGTGCAGGTCAGCATACTGGGAAGATCACACAGGATGGGAGATTACTGGTTGTCCTACATTAATTGCACCACCCCAAAACTTTCCAACACAATTCAATGTGAATTGAGTCTCTAGATTAAAAACACTTCTGTTGTGGTCCTCTAGCACTTGACTGAGATTTATGCGGAGGCAGAGTAGGATGACACCTTTCAGAATGACACCTTACCAGACTTTGATGAACTCTGTTCACATGAGGAAGGCTCAAGCAGCCCAGGAGCTGGTCAGCACAACTGAGACACAATGCAGTACCATGTATTACAGTTCTTAAGCTCCTGCCCACATTTTATATTGCTGCCATTTGATTAATCTCTTGATTTCACAAAAGAATTTTAAATTTTAAGTGCTGGACACGCACAATAGTTTTCTCACTTATCACCTATAATACTCCACAAAATATACTGCATAATATAACATTATGAAACTGCATTATCTGTAATGGCAAAATTCCTGCACTAACTCGCTGAGTACACGCTGATTTTGATCCAACAAGGAAAAGAAGTCAAATAGCAAGGCCAAAGGAAAACTGGGAAGCCTAAATAACACATCATAAAATCAACAATTACGAAGTCAAACAGTCACTGCCCAGAAAAGGCTGAGAGGGGAGAGTGGCAGGGTTCTTGCTTTTGGTTTTTGTTGTTTTTTTTTTAACAAGGAAAGAGAAAGAAAAAAAAAACTGCTTAGAAAACTGACACCTACATGCAAACGCTGCTTCAAAGCTTTTAGCACAATCTCCCAGGGCAGAACAATAGCAGCTCTGTGCCCAGAACCAGCTCAGGCCATTCCAGGCAGGAAGAGGGTGCCCTCGCCTTTTACAGCAAATTTATTTCTCTCTGACGCTTGGGTCTATGAAATCTGGCTCACGCTCTTGAAAATTCATCATCTCTGAAGCAGGACAATAAGGAGCAAGTAGGTACTCCAGTGACAAAGGCTGCAGTTAGATGCTTTTAGCAACATTTGCCTACCCTGATCCTGCTCAGTTTCTGCAGTACTCAGCTGGAAAAGAGGCAGAATCACATTTAGAGATAAGGTTGCATTTCAAAGCATCCCTTGTTCCTCCAATGTCCTTACATCACTTGCAAGAGAGCAAAAGGATAACTGTGTGCAACAGGTACACTTTATCTTGCTAAGTAAGAGGAAAGCACGGATCTGGCATAAGAGCTGTCTACCTGTTAAAAAAAAGAAAAATTATCTGTCTGCTGTCAAGTCTATTAAAAAAATCTTAAAGTAGGCCATTTACAGAGAGTTGGCTTATTCTGTTCAGGGAGCTGCCACAGGATCTAACATACTACTCTCCACAGGTTGCCCCAAGGAGGCCTGACCTAAATAAGAATTTATCAGATGCCCCAAGATCGGCATTGATCCATTCAGGGCTTTAAGCATCACTCCTGAGCTCTGGGCTCATCTCAGCAACAGGAGTTAAAAATATCAAATGTTCTTCTGTGAAAACTAGATCCTCTCAACCAGGAAAATAAAGAGATCAGGAACAACAGCTATGGCAAAGAGCTGAAAGCATTTCTTGCAGTGAGCCAAGCGAGCTGCTGTAGATTCTACCCGGTTTTATGGCATGACTGGAGAGGCGTTTGTCTCCTGACCTGCATGTGGCTATCCCTATCACACATCATCAAACTCATTCAAGCATACCTGCTCTGCACCTTTGCAGAAATGGTCCCATCCCAGGACTTCTGGTGGGAAAAGCCCAGGGAGAAGACTGAAGGAGTCTATAGTACCACAGCTCCATCCCTGCTTAGGTCTGAGCAGTCACAAGAAGAAAGCAGAGGAAAGTGAGCTGCTGGCTGGCTGAACTCTTCTGGCAGAAAGGCACTTGGTACCACTGTTTTAGTCTGGCATGCCATGTAACATATATAAAAGCTCACCACAAGATTATTTCAATCAAAAGCATGATTTATGTTTTCACTCAGAGAAGAGTCTTGTTTCCATATATTCCCTCCACACCCAGAATGAATAAATGCCTGCAGCAAAGTGTCTAGGCTTTAATTCTGATGGTGGTTTCCTTTTTGAAGATATCTAGTGAGCTCCAGTAGTCTTACAGAGCACAGTAGTGTTCTTCCACTTCTTGTAGAAGATAGTGGGAAAACAAAACACAGCAACAAAGCTGTTTTTATCAGCTGTAGCAGTAGCACACAACCATCCTGTTTGCCAGGCTCTTCACATCTCAGAGCACTGTGGTTGAAGTACCCCATGTTTTGCCAATTACCTGGGTCAGCAAAAAGAACACAGACACCAACAAAAGGCATAGACTTATTTTACTGTCTATTTCCAGAGGGTACAGAAATGAAATAATATAGTTAACAGCAGGAAGGATAAAAAGGATAAGGAACCTAACCATAGCTACACAAAAGTCACTATAGTGATTATGAGGGAGTGTTTTGCTAGCTCTCTCCTTCTTCAAACAATCCCATCGACTACACCAATTTTGTACTGCTAATTCTCCAATTTCACTGGACAACGCCGAACTCAGCAACATCCCCTCAGCATACCTTCATCTCTTACATATTCTTCATTGTTTTGCTCTTCTCCATCTCAAATCAGCCACCACAAGAGCCAAGGGGGAACCCATACAGGAGAGAGCTCAGCAAGCTGCCTTCACTAAAAAGCTCCTCCAACCAGCCCCCACAGGAATTCTCTTCTTTTCTGGAACCCTCTCTTCAAACTGATTAGCTCCTTGTTACTTCTCACAAGCTGGCTGGTTCCTGGTTGATATATCTGTAGCCTCACCCACCACCCCAACCACGACCACCTGGGGGCAGGCAGGGCCACACACAGCTGGGCCAAGTTCTGCCTCTGGGGCCTGAAACCACTGGGGGAACAAAACATTCTGTTGGGTTGTGACTCATCCATAGGTCAACTCCAACTTGGGGCTCACAGCCCAGGCCCCAGCATTTCAGGAAGGGTCCTATGCAGTGTGTCCACTCATAGGTAAGGCTTCTGAAGTGGTTGCAAGCGGGTCCAGTTTTTACACCATTGAATAAACAATCCTGGTCAAAACTTCAAAAGCAGGACACCTGTTATTTTTCTTATTGGATTCCGTCCAAAGCCTGTTCAAGACCTAAGGAGAAACTCAAAGGAATCTCTTCATCTTTTANACTATAGTGATTATGAGGGAGTGTTTTGCTAGCTCTCTCCTTCTTCAAACAATCCCATCGACTACACCAATTTTGTACTGCTAATTCTCCAATTTCACTGGACAACGCCGAACTCAGCAACATCCCCTCAGCATACCTTCATCTCTTACATATTCTTCATTGTTTTGCTCTTCTCCATCTCAAATCAGCCACCACAAGAGCCAAGGGGGAACCCATACAGGAGAGAGCTCAGCAAGCTGCCTTCACTAAAAAGCTCCTCCAACCAGCCCCCACAGGAATTCTCTTCTTTTCTGGAACCCTCTCTTCAAACTGATTAGCTCCTTGTTACTTCTCACAAGCTGGCTGGTTCCTGGTTGATATATCTGTAGCCTCACCCACCACCCCAACCACGACCACCTGGGGGCAGGCAGGGCCACACACAGCTGGGCCAAGTTCTGCCTCTGGGGCCTGAAACCACTGGGGGAACAAAACATTCTGTTGGGTTGTGACTCATCCATAGGTCAACTCCAACTTGGGGCTCACAGCCCAGGCCCCAGCATTTCAGGAAGGGTCCTATGCAGTGTGTCCACTCATAGGTAAGGCTTCTGAAGTGGTTGCAAGCGGGTCCAGTTTTTACACCATTGAATAAACAATCCTGGTCAAAACTTCAAAAGCAGGACACCTGTTATTTTTCTTATTGGATTCCGTCCAAAGCCTGTTCAAGACCTAAGGAGAAACTCAAAGGAATCTCTTCATCTTTTAGTCTTAATCACACATCTCAGCAAGGTGTTTCCATGGCTTTGCAGCACGTCTCCAAACAGAGAAAAGTCCTCTGCTGGTCTCTATTATAAAATATATTATAAAATATATATTTGGTTGTGAAGTTCCTCCATAGGTCAACTTTAACTCAGGGCCAATGGCTCAGGCCCCAGCACTTCAACCCATCATATTGGAAATGCAGCTTTCTATAAATACACTCATGCAAGATTTTTCCCCCAGAGTAGTAGAAAATTTTAGTGCTGTAAAAGACTTCCAGGACTGTTTCTGTACTGCAGTGTAAAGAGAGGTGATGAGAGAAATGCACATGCAGAAGATTTTAATGCAAGTTTTCAGAAGGTATTTTTTGCATTACTGTACAAGTAAAGGAACAAACACTTAATCCGTAAGGGTCCATGACTTGCATGTTAAAATGAAAAAACTTGCTGACAAGACAAAAACATGACCAAAATCTTCCTCCCAAATCTAAAACCCTCAGGGGAATGAAAGATCTATATCAAGTGAGTTATTCTAGACAATGTAAGTGGAGATCACGGTGTGATACTGTCTATGGCAAGTGCTCAATAAGGGATATCAGTTTTGAATACTATTTGCAGAAAGTGTAAATGATACAAAAAAAAACCCCAAGAAACGCCACCAAAAAAAATCCCAGAAATAATGTTCAGAAATGTTCCGACATCACCTCTTTTTCAAAAATCTTGAAATCTTATTTAAGTGAAATCCACTGAATTTGTCACCACATTTAAGCCATCCATTTGCTCCTGACCTATGCCTGTTCTGGCTACTCTCCAATGGGATACTCCTTGCCTTCATATTTGAGAAAGAGCAACTGGCACAAAGGGAAGTGGTTCAGTTAAAAAACTATTGGGGGGAAAAAAAAAATAGCAGGTCGGGCTTTCTGCCAAATGCCCATGGCTTCTCAGGACAACTAAGCAAACAGCCTTATTTCTGTTAGGACACCTGCAACAGCAGAAATGCCATCAAATCCATAAACAGTTACTGACCTGCCAAAACAAATGTCATAAAATAAAATTAAGGCCCATCATCCAGTTAAAAGGATTTCTGAGAGCGATTTACAGCAGCAATCTATACAGGTTTTCCCGGGGCAGTATGAGATTAGCAGTGCTCTGTCACCACTGATCTGACATCTTACAGCCCTCACCCTGCCTTGGACTCCACGGGTGGGGAGCACATCTGTGGGGCAAACAACCTCTGCTCCTGTTAATAAATACCGGCTCCTATTCCAAACTCTAACTTCAAAGCACTGCTTATGTCTCCTCAGAAAGAAAATCTCAGTGACTTCCCTTCCACTGCACTCATCTGCAGTGAATTCTGCTACCAGTAAAGTCAATGTGTAATTACAATCATCCATCCATAAAGCTGGGGAATGGGAAGAAAAAAAGGGATGCGTCCTTATTTCTCAAGCGTTAAGGAGAGAACTGGAGATTTTCAGAGAGTCCAGAAACCAGAGAACAAGAGCAATCAAAAACTTCTGGCTGTTGTTTCTTCTGATATGTATCTGGATCTGCACATACATATCCTCGTGCGTGGTACACCATGGCTCTAAATGATAACAGGGAATTTGCAGATCAAGATGACCTTCCCTTCTGAACACAACGGTGCTCGCACCACAAGAAGCATCTCAAATGATCTGGACTCAGCTCCATTTGTTGGTCTGCTCATCCAGGCAAGATCAGCTACTGGATAAACATCCAGGAGATGCTTATCGCAGGGACTCTGCTACCTCCCCACTTCAACAGATCAGTTGCCTGAAAAAGCTGACAGTTTAGGAAGCAAAATTTCCCTGCTCCCTTGGATTCAGCAGAATCGTATCATTGGCAGTTGGCAAACAGCAGCCCCCTGCCAAAGGCTGGTTTGTCTTTAGAAGTCTGTAAAGGAAACTGCAAAGAGCTACTAATTATCTTGTCAGTGTCAAAAAACCCCAAGGGCTACAACCCACAGCAGATTTCCAGAGGAAGTGATTACCCAGACATTCACAAGACATGTAGTCCACCTTCACAGCAAAAGCTGCAAAATAAAGGCTATAAAGTTGAAGTGAAGGAACTGAAAATAAATGAAAATAGCTTAGAAGAGACGTGCCTACAAAATTGTGGCATACGAGTTGGCTGAGAATTAATATTTTTGAGGTGCTAAAGATAATACTGCAAAATTATCAACAGAACAAAATCAGCATATTTCAAAAAGTCTTTTCTCTCAGCATGAAAAAATCATTTACATGGCCCATCAGGCAAACATTGAGTCATACAGATTTCTCCAGACTGGAAAAGCAGGTGTCTGTTCAAGGATAATCTGCACAAAACCTGAAATTCAAGTGCATTGATAGGATTCCCTGCAGATTTAGACAAAAAGAAGGGAAAAATCAAAACAGGAAACTGAAAACACCTTTATCTCGAAGAAGCAATTAAAACTGAGCACCATGCCAAAACCAAATAAATACTATTAATGATATACAACGTTTTGTTGTCTTACAGTGACAGCAAATGCAAAAAAAAATCTGTAAAAGCAGAGCAGATTATTTTAACTGTTCACCGCATGTAAACTTCCCCAGCATCAAGGGCAAACGAAGGAGAATATGTGCATCAATTAAATTTCCCCACATGTTATCAGCCAAGAGCTTGTGATTTCTCTTTTCACCCAAATGCGAACTTTCCTTGGAGAGAATGTGGAGGATTCATTACAGGAAAAAGGTCAGTGATACTGGCAGAAAGGCAGGCAGAAGGAAAAGAAAATCTCAGAGGCAGATGAAGCAATGACTGGAAACAGGTGGCATTCTCACCACCATCTCATCTGAAATGGCTGTTTGCTTATAATTCAGTAATACCCGAAAAACATTCCTGGGAGAGGTAATATGGGAATCCATACACATCAATTCCTTGACATCTTTTACATCCAATCTACCCTGTGTACAAATTAAGAAGGTGTTTTGGCTGGTGATCTGAGAAAAATGACACCATCTTTAAACTGGGGTTCTTTTTTCCCCTGACCAGCATAGCCAGTAATAACATTTCTTTTTAAAAAAACTGGGATTTATATAGACACTGCAAAGTGCTTAGCTCTTTGAAGAACAAAGTTCACTCACCAAGCCATACTGACTAAGAAAAATAAGAAGGAGCTTAAAAGAATGTGAACTTGCAATTTTTAGTAACGTTTGCTGAAGCTGCCACAGGACGGGCTCTTCAGCACTGCAGTTGGGTTTTAAATATGCAAAGTTACATGATTCCAAAGGAAGATGAAACTCCAGGTGTCAAATAGCATCCTATCTGAAGTCCACAACTTTCTTTCCTAATGTGGAGTCTAGAAAGGATCAAGTAAAACATCCCAAAAAAAGAACATAGAAATCTGGTTCTTATCCAAGAGCTGAGGTATCTGAGTGACCATGTCACTGGGGTATACTTAAGTAATTATTTCTTCTGCACAGTTTGAATACATAGAACAAGAACTTCTCACCAAAAAAGTGTTCCATAGTAACCACATACACAAACTCCTTCACAAACCACAAGCTGGAAGGTGAGTGGAGGGAGAAGGAACAACTTCAAAACAGAAGTGGTGAGATTCTTCACTTCTCAAAAGAAACAAAAGCATCTGGAGTGAAGGGGTGGGGAGAATATTAAAACAAGGTACATAGTGCTGGAAAAGGTGAAAAAAACCTGCCAATTAAAGCCAGGCCCTTTGCAAAGGGCAATGAAGCTCTTTACTTCTACCACAACCATTTGAAGCAGTCATGCTATGAGGAGAATGTTTTCCGCATCTCATTCCTGTTCTCACAAGCTCTGGGCAGTTCAGCAAACACTTACCTGCTTCAGGTAAACAGAAAATAAAACTGATAAAGGGTTCGTTTGCTTTTTGTTTTGACCATCAGCATCAATTACTGGTGAAGGCGTAAAATAGTTGGGCTACCTCAGTTCACTTTTCCATGTTAATTAGCAGTAGAGGTCAACACAAGAAATCTTCCATTATATAAAACCACGTGATCTGACCCAGTCTGGATGTAGCTACCCATATGTGTTCACTGGTGATAAAAATCAATCTCTCCCCTCACGTGCTTGGATGGCCCATCACCATCCTCCTCAGCCTGAGCCTCACAAATAGAGCAGACCAAAGCCCACCCTGAACTCCCATGGAAGGAGTAGGCTCATCCTGGCTTCCCCTGCCACGGTCACCTGCAGCCACGGAGCCATTTGGTGCACCAGGACAGGGGACCAGCCAAACCAAAATGGACCTCAGGGGCAGGAAAAGCCAGGAGGAATTAGGTTTTTGTCCAATCGATTCTCTGATCAATAGGAACAGCAACCAATTTACAGAATGAGTGCACTGGTAATTGCCTCCCTGAAGGCAAGGCGGGGGGGGGGAAACCCCAGAAGGGCACAAGAGTAGCTCAAATAGGCTGTGGTGCCAAACGCTGCATCAGTTGCAAGCAAGCATCAGTTGCTTAAATTTATATGGCCCCTGTAGGAAGAATTCCTGAGGAGGCGTTTTGGTTTTTTTAATTAGATGAAGGGATACAGCTGGGGAAGATGAGGGGAGAGCAAGCCACAACTTCCCCCTTGGTGGTGTGGCTGCGACAGCACGGGCTGAACAGCAGCAGTGGGCATGGGAGGGGTGGACTGTACACCCACCAGCTCTTGGAACCTCAGGGCTGCAACAAGTGTTAAAAATGCCAGCTATTCTGAGGCATGACTCACCCTCCAGCCATGCAAGGAGCTGGACTCATTTGTGTTCAGGATCTCCTGGGAAGCAGGATCCTGGTACATCCCAGCAACCTTTCCTCTCCACTCACAAGGTCAGAGCTGGCATGCCAAATCAAGGTGCACGCCCGAAACCACGCAGTCCCCAGGGCCCACTTTTCCAGTCCCTAGAAGAAGAGGTATTTTCACCTGTTTGTGCAAACCCCCACAGGGCCTGCAGGACAGGAGGCATGTGGACTCCTTTACCTCCTCACCTGGGCAAGGATCTGGGTGCACATAGTACCTGTTTTCTCAAGCACACCTCTCTCTGTGAGGCTGAAAAATTGTTCTTACAAATGCAGTTGTACTGACAGTTGGCAATGAGGAAGATGCTTTCAAACTTAAAAGGTTTATCCACTGGTTATACCACTGGGACAAAATTGTAACTGTGCAGTTGTGATACTGTGCAACAGTAAAGTCATTTTGGAAGGTTTTAAGCAAATAGAGAGCAGGGGCAGCCCTCAAAAACCCCAATGAGATGTCAACACCAGAGAGAGAGTGCAGATTTTCTCATGCTGCATTGCCATTGATGCAGAGGGACCAAAAATGTGATATGGAGAGAGAAAATTTAGATGATGCTTGCAATGCAGACACTTACATATCATGTCTTGAATATTCCACCAAGAGTGCAAATGCAAAGAGTAATTTGCTTGGTATTTTTTCAAATTTACCAGACAACTACTGCACTGGGGGATGGCAGCAAAATGAATGATATTTCACCTAATGACCATGTGACAAATTGACTCACACAGTATCACTAATCTATGGAGCCTTCATTAGGTTTTTGAACAATTTTTAGCAGCAAAGGAATCTAGAAACTACCTGATAAATTTTGATCCGCTCTGATGTGCTTGCTTACTGCTCTGCAACTTTCATAGTATTAGTAAGGCGTAACCTACTTCACTGTTATAAATTTACAGCTATGTCTTATTCTTTGATGGAGTAATCTTTAGACTTATTCTAAGCACATTAGTGACTGAAACAAAAGCAGCTGAGCTAGCAGAAAATAAATCAGACCAACTGTAGGAAGTGATCCAGTGGCTGAGTTCAAATGAAAGTTGTGCCTTCCACTTAAAACAATATAAGAGATGGTAAAAATCACTTTTAAAAGTTCAGCAGAACAAAAATTATCTAAATGCCAACTATGTGAGATTACCTGTACTACCACAGTTATTTTCAGCTGAGCAGTGTTTGCATGATCAGTTTTTATTGTTGCAGATCATGCTGTCTTTGCTCTGACAAAACCTACTCAAGATGCAAGGGAATTCAACTCACAGGGAACATCTGACAGGCTTTGCATGCTGTGTGCATGGACCTAATACACTTAGGTCTATAGAACCCAGGATTTCTCTTGGTTTCTAACGGTTGCAAAAATACCGTCACAGATATTCAACCAAGCATATACCAATGAAATGCCATATTCCAGAGACTGAGGTAAATGGAATGTTCTGAGGCTTAGTTAAGTTTAGTTAAGGAGCTACAGTATGGAATTATCAAAACACCAAGTAGTATAGATGCTGCTACGCCTACAGATCACTTGGTCAAAAATAAAACCAGTTGGGAGTTATGTCCACTTAACACTGATAGCTGTGGGACTGAATTAAGAGCAGCCACAGTAGGTGGCAAGACAGTGCTACAGGGGGAAAGACCTAGCATGCAAGTGAGAAGAAAACTAGGAAGTCCTGTTGGCCCCCTCAAGAATAAGGAAACAAGAGACAGAACAGCAGCTAGAGGGGAGTAGAGCTTCACATTTATCAGGAACGTACAAGAAGAGAAGAAAGACGGCATTTCACCATCATCTTCCTACTCTATCAATACCTAAGAATTCTACTCTATGACACTTCATAAATCAGAAGTGCTGTTTTACAGTACGCTAGGTATGTATACCGTGGTGTTAGAGCTGTTTTGTCAAATACAATTCATAGAAGGGTGGGCAGCCTTTCTGAAACCATCAGATCATTAGGTTATGACACATGAGTTGGGTATAAAATAAGGAGGTGTTTGACATTAGGTAGCATGCTTTTGGGAAGTTCAGCAATGCGTTTGAAAGGAAGACTCAATTTGCATTCACAGCAATATAGTACTACTTTTAATGAATCGAGTAATTAGCAACTCTATAAAAAGAAGGGTATCCCTGAGTGTTCAACATCAAAAGCACTACATTCATTTGCAATTTAAAGGCCAGAGCTGCCAAGATCCTGTGCACTCTCTGTTCCCATTTGGAGTCAGCAGAAATGAATGATGCCTAATACCTTTCAGGGTCAGATCCAAAGGAAGAAGCATTCATCTGACTTACATTACCACTTCACTTGGAAAATACTTAAACCTCGGGAACAACAGAAGAAAAACTAGTACTGAATTCATTGCAGAACTCCTCATTTTCAGGAAAGGTGATTTGGGAACATAAAGCAAAGTGCCACAAAATAATCTCCTCCACGTTTCCAAGAACTGCAAGTTCTTGTGGAAATCAAGGGATATCTTGAAAGCTCTTTAGAAACGATGAAGATCTCTGCTGGAGCTCCTATGTGTCAAACATAAATTATGTACCTTAGTACTGACATCAGTCCATTATTCATTCCATTCACAACATTCCATATGCTCATTTCTCTCAACTTCTCCTTTACCTTTCTCACTCTTCTTCATGTAGACTCTACTCACCTTGCTTAAGTGTCCAGAATGACTATTTTTAATGCAGTATCCATACAAAAAGAGAAAGCCAAGGACATATACTTTTAATTCCTTAATAAGCTAAAAATTTACACCAGCAAGTCAGGGCCCTTCCTCTCTGTTCTGAGTACATATTTTATATCTGACCTACTTTAACTATGGTTTGAATCAGACTACAAAGCCTTACATGGCCTTATCTGTTTGGGGAGGTGCTTAGCGACACCTTTCTGCACTATAAGATGCAACAAAAAAATGTATGAATGTGTTGTATATGAACTCAGATCCTAATGTTGTGGAATATCACCAGGAATACTTCTTCAATGACCTTCCAAGTAGATACAGCCACAGAACAACTCAAGCCTAGCAAAGCAACAATTCAGGCTCTGTAAAAGCTCATGAGACAGTAAAAGAAGGATCCAGGACAGTGCAGGTCAGCAGGTTCTCCATTATACCTCTCCAAATTGCAGGGAGGAACAAAACAGCAGGAATTTTATTCTAGAAGACTTTTTCTGACAATCAAGCTATGCTATGTACTCCAAAAGGAAAGGGTCCAGATTTTCAAAGAGTAAAATTGCCAGAAAGGGAGCCCAATAACACGCTGACGGGATTTGTCCTGTTTCCATCATTAGTATTCCACCCCTTCCTTCAAAGACCTCAGAGACGGCAGAACAACTTGTGATCCTTGCAGCCTGCCATTGAACTGCTAGGTTTGGATTCATGCCTTAGAGGCTCAGGACTGGCATAACTGAATCTTCACATTTATATTTAGCTATACATTGAAATTCAGTTGCAAATCCAAAATGTGAAATGACCTATGCAGAGTCTACAGAGCTCTCATTCCTTACAGTCTTCACCTTCACATGGTTACTGTTTGCATGGAGAACAGCAATAATTAAAAAAACCTTACTGAACAAGCCGGCTACATCAAGGATTTCTATTACTGACAGAATATTTGTCTCCTCTCTCTCATTTCAGTTTTGAAGCCAATTTAACTTGTTGGTATCTCACACTTCAGGTTGTCTGGCAGAGCTAATGGAAAAAACCCCACAACTTATCTCCCATTGTGCAAACCTCAGTGATTCCCTTCTGCTTCTCACAAGAACATCTGGAAAGCAACACCATCCAAGAGCACTGCTCAAGGGTAGGAGGGCATGAGAAGGGAAAAATCCCTCTGAATATTTGTGCTATATTTAAACTCCAGACCAAATCTTCCACTTGGAGTGAATGCCTCTTTGCTGCCGGAATGCAGAATTCCAAGGATGTGCTAAGCTTTTCACAATATGCTTCCAAGCAATGGCATTACTGTAAGCTTATAAAAATGAGAAGCACAGTGCCTCTGCCTTCCATTGCAGTTGTTGCAGGGACAGAAAACAGGAAGCAAAAGGACATTTCAACGGTGCACTAGATAAAAAAAAAAATCTCCATTTTCACCCTAGGAAGTTCATCCGTTTTGCAGAAATACCTCCTACAATGAAGGTGCAAGCAGAGCAGGGAGGATGAAGTAAAATCAGAGCAACTCAGACAAAATTTCAAAATAAGGTGCTTTAGTCTGGAATTCAAAATTTACATAAAATTGGAGCAATACCAGAATCAATTGTCAGTGAAGGCAATGAAGCTACAGATACTTAAACAAGTTGGGGAAAGAACACTCAGGACATGCAATTATACTCATTTTACTGTTTAGGTCTATTAATCTAGGCAAAGATCTTCCGAAAAACAAACTGGCTTAATTTTCTTAGTACCATCTGACCTCAGCACATTATTTGTGCAAGGTGCTGTTTCCCTCCCCCAGCCTAGCAGGAGCAAAGGTGTTGTTCATGGTCTGTACAAAGCAGCACATAGGAAACGTCAAGACAGATACAGGAGGACTGCACAGAATGCCAGCTTCTCAGAGAAGCATATTCCCAAGATGAGCTGTTCGTGTAGTCAAAATCCTTGTGGGGACTAGTCGTCTCATCTTAAAATTAATTTATATCAAAATCAAGTCATTTGCAAACATGAAAAGAACTTCCCAGTCTGAACTGCCAGAACTACGTACAGTATCTGAGATTAACAGCAGCCTGTTCACATGGAAGACAAGAGAAGATACTGCAGCTCATTACATGAACTAAATAGGTGGGAGCTACAATGACTCTCAGGATTAGGGACCCTGTAGGGGTCAACCACTAAATTTACCACTGGAGTTCATTGCCTTTTTATTATGTATGTATGTATGGGAGATAATGACTTCAGTCATCTCCAGTTCAAGATAAAGGTATGTCTATATGACACCTACATACTACCCCAGCATCTCGGGTACCAGAAGAGATGCACCACTGGAAACACAGAGGTGTGGACTGATGTTCTCCACCAAGAAGGATAAAACTTTTTACACAGAGTTCCCTGCTGCCACAGTCATGGGGCTATTGCTATTTTCACATCTAACCAGGCTACACTGTACTGTCAGATGCAGCACAGACATGCTCTTGCTCATATCAAGATGATTATCCTTACAGTAACACAAAAAGTATTAAACAATGACAGACATCCTACACACAACAGAACTCACGCTGTGGAAAGTGAACACAGTGGCTAATCTGTAGCACTGAGGTCAGAGGGCTTAATGTGCAAGTTCGTAAGTAAAGGCAATGTTTCTAACATGTACAACAGATAAAGGGGGAATTCCAATATGTACTTGTACAGTTTAAACCACCACACTTTCTTCTTCCTTTACTATTTTATATCAGCAATCATTACAAAATTATGGTTACATCTTACACTCTGTGTAAGCTAATTATGGCCCATTATTAATTTATAAATTAATTCTCTTCCTGATTTACAGGACTTTACTCTTATCTAAACTCAGAAATATCTGATTGCCTTTCAAATCAAAAGTCTGGTTGCAATAATATGTCTAGTGGTGTCTCCAGAGTCACCTACGCACCTCCACCTGTTGGACTTAAGCTTGTCTGGTTTCACTGGAAATAGAAAAGGGAGAAAGCAGAAAAGACAATTTTGCACCCTCAAGGTGAAAGGTTTTACTGGACATAAAGTTTAGGCCTCATGCTAAATTTGGGGGGCTTAGAGAAGTGTTTAGGAATTTGTTTCAAAATGAGTTCTACAAGTTTGCTCAGCTTGAAACATGAACTACCATGAAAGACGCATCCTGTCGGCTTAAGTTGACTTCTACAGCTGGTTGAATAAACCCTCTCAGTGGTTATAAGATTGTACTTTCCCAGGATATAAAAAGCTGGCTAACAAGGTTTCCTCTTTCCAGTCACTAGGTACACTGCACACACAGTACTTTTCATCTCACATCCAGTCATACTGGCACATAAACGTCCATCGACACTGTACAGAGCTTGACAACAGTATCTAACTTCTACTAAAGGGTTTTTTTTGTGAACCACATCCTTCAGAGCATTCCTAGGTAATGCAGCATAGCTTTCTGCTGCATTTGTTTTTGCATGAAGTCTCTTCTGGGCCATAAGCTAAACTATTAGTGATGTAAGTTTTCCTGAGGTAGCAGGGAGAGTTTTAATTAAAACCTGCCTTTCTACTCCTTACTCCATAAGTGCACATGCTATTGTACTGCAAAATTTAGTAACGACAAGTGATAAAACCCTCCCATTTGTTTTCGGTATATAAAAATGAGAGAAAAACCAGAACTATTCATAATTATTGCTGCACTAATAGGATGCAATTAATTAAGTTGGTTGTATTTTGCTCATTCTTAAAAAGTCACCATTGACCAACTTATCACAGAGAGAACTACACTGTCATATTTATTTCCATATTTAGTAATGTAAGTAGTGGAACATATTGTGTCATTCATAGCTGGATTTCATGCAACTTAGAGGTTTAAGAAAAGGACTCACCTATATGCAGAAGGTTAGTTTGCATTAAGATTGGCCTGAGTTTAAAACACATTAGTTATGAGTAATAAGTCAAAAAAGTAGGATAATGCCTAAAATGTCACCAGATCAGTAAAAGCCATCAAAAGGGCAAAACAAGTTAGAGAGACATCTGTTATTTTATTGAAGTTTTCCTCTAAAGTTAATTTATCCAGATCAGAGGGGTTTACAAATGATGAAGGTGAACATGCCCCCTTGAAATCCTCCTTGACCACAACTTTAAAAACAATATACCAGAGCAGGGACATCCCATTCTGCTTTGGAGATGTTTCTAACTTTGATCTCCACACAGACTGCCTAATGCACTTACATCTCAGACAGTGGAAGAAAAATACATGTAACTCATAAAATGCTTCTGTGGCAAAGCCAAGGGGGAGGCACCCGTAAAATACAATCTTCTCCCCCCCTCCCCCGGCAGCACAGACCAAGTTAAACAAAGCAAAAATATGTCAGCAATCTAGTGACAAGCAATTTGAAAACTACCCGAATCAGAAAGAAATTTGGAATGGCTGCACCAAAACATATGCTTCTTCTTACCCTTAAATTTAAGTGCCCTTATTACTTTATGCAAATTTTTGTTTTGTTAACAAGCTGCATGGGTCTTAAGAGACTGCCACGATACGAAAATTTGTAGTGAGATTTGACAGAATGTCAACATGCACACTGTATTATGAGTAGGAGACAGCAGTTACCAAATAATTTTCTGATGAAAAAAAAAATTTGACCAAGAAAGGTCTCCAAAACCAACAGTGAGAAGCAAATTTCAGAGGGACAACCACCATCTGCTTCCAGCCAATATGGCTAACAATAATTTATATCATTCTGCAAATGATGTGTAAATTCAGCTACTTTTAAAGATTTTTTCTAAGAGTGCTGGATTTTGACATTCTGTTCCTCCAGTTTATCTTCTCTGAAATGTTCAAAGTTTGACAAAAAAAGGCTGGTAGAAAGGATCTACATACAGGGAAGAATGGACATGAGAAGAAACACCACCAAGGAGGCTCCAGCTGCCAGTATTCCTCAGCTGCCAAGCTTTTACCTTAGTACTTTCCTTTATTTCTCCTCTGCATGGTGAGCAGATGGATTCACACTTCAGTATCTGCTGGTATCACAAATCAGTGAATCTCAGCTTGACTGAAGTCTTGGAAGCAAGAAACCAATTAATTATTTTAAGCTTGCAGAAGCCAGATAACCCAGAGGAGTTCTGCCAAGCAAAGATGGAAGAGAATTTATGGATGTAATTGTGAACTTTTGATAAAGTGACATCAGTTGGAAAAGGACTGGTTCATTTCAGAGTGATGGGAATGTGTTTTCAACAAGTATAAGGAAAAACTGTGATGGCTGGCTGGAGTAATATCCAATTCCAGCTTCTTTCCACAGGTGTCTCAAATCCTCATTTTTGCCTTTGATCTTGCTGTTGAGTAATCCCTGTGCAACACTTAGGATAGGTCCACCTGCTGCTTGTATCTCAGCTGCACACCATCACTTTCTCTCCTTCACTGCAGTATAATGCTTCACGCTGTTTCCTCTATTACCACAACCCAAACATCACTTCAAGCTTTGCCTCCTAAAGGATCTCCTGTTTTCCCTAGTGAGCTTTTTATATCTCTTTATTCACTATTGCAGCTCTTTTTTGAAATGTCTACAAATTAACCAGCTATATTCTTCAATGTTGTGCACCAAAACTAGCCACAACATTTCAGTGGTATTTCTCTAACACCAAATGCAGATGTTACACAGCCTTGCAAGACCTGCCTGGCATTTTTCTGGTGATGGATCCAGGGAGCGTCATGATAGAAGAACCACACTTGCAACTCCTGCTCATCTGACTATCAACCATGATTCCACATCATATCATGTTGGCTTTTTGTTTTCAACAGACAGTAGAAAAGTAATGGTGAGGGTAACTCTGCACAGAAGCAACAGAGAAGTAAAAAACCTCCAGGGAGCTTGCAAGCAGGTGTTTTTGCCAAGTATTTGTCTGAAGTGTAGTAATCCAAGGACTGACTAAGCAAAGAGATTCTCAAGTTGGGCAATGAACCATCTTCTCTTACCCTCCTCCCACTATACAGGTACACACATTGTCTCATACTGCACCTATTTAAAAAGACACTTACCAACCTCCCTGCTATACCTCTCACTATACAGGAGATGTCAGTGGAATGAGATAGCAGGTTGCTGAGAAACACTGGGACAACTACTCTGCATTTTCTGTGCCACGGCAGGGATGACTGACCAACTGAGAGACAAAGCTAAAGATAAAACTGGTTTGATTATTTACAGATTCTCAAACCCAAATCTGATAAGAGTGCATAATGATTAACGGCCAGCTGCCGAACAGAATTGCAGCAGTCCATAGTCTGTAAGGACCAAAAAACCAGTGTGTCTTCAGTAGGAGATCAGAACAGCAAACAACAGCTACCACATGCTCAGCTTCCAGAAGCTTGCACAGAGGCAGAAACTCCTCCCTCACTGGAGTTCGCTAATTACAGTTCATTTCTACTAACCCTACTTTTGCAGCCTTTGCTTCTACCCTGTTAAAGAGATTAATTTGCTAACACTAGGGCCTAAAATGCTCTTTTCTATCTTTTCCATCATTTAATTTCATTCTGTCGTCTATTAGCTTCCCCTTTATCAAAATCAAGAAATACAAAACAGTTTTGCAAACAAAAAGCAAGCATGCTGAGCAGTAATTTATTTATGTAATCCCAGCATGACTACACAAAAAGCCCCTTGAACTCCTTTTTACATATTTCTGTGGGAAAGACTTTTCCTGAGATTGCTTCTGCACCTTCCCAACAGGTGTCTTAACTAATACCTACAGAAAGTGTGTGCTGTAAAGTCAAATTCACACAGAGACGGCCCCCAACACTACTAAATCTCATCTGGAGCAGCTTGATGGTACTGCTTCTCATGGGGAAGACATCAAAGGAGAGATTGCACCTTTTGCAGGTGCAAATTTCATACCTGTCATCAAATAAGCTGCTTTGAAAACCTACAAGCCACAAAACTCTTGCAAGTTCATGCAGCCTACACAGTGACAAGGCACACAAAATTCTGTGCATTAACAGAATGAAAAAGCAGCTTTACAGCAATCACTACTTATGAGTCCTAACAGATATAATTCACGTAAAAAGTAAGAACATTAATATTATAGAGACTTAGTTCCCTACCCTGTATATGAACAGCATGCATCATGGGCTTGTTGCAACATTATTTTAAAATGTTTAAGGCCCCATTGCCAAACTGTTTCTCTGCCTAGCAGTTCAGTCCAAGAATCAGAGAATCATAGAATGGTTTGGATTGGAGGGGACCTTAAAGATCATCTAGTTCCAAGCCCCCTGCCATGGCAGAGACACCTCCCACTAGACCAGGTTGCTCAAGGGCCCATCCAACCTGGCTTTGAACACCTCCAGGGATGGAGCATCCACAACTTTCCTGGACAACCTGTTCCAGTGTCTCACCACCCTCACAGTGAAGAATTTCCTCCTAATTTTCAATTTAAATTTATCTTCTTCCAGTTTCAGACCATTACCCCTCATCCCATCACTACAGGCTTTTGTAAAAAAGTTCCTCTCCAGCTTTCTTGTAGGCCCCCTTCAGACACTGGTAAGCCGCAAGCCTAAAAACTCTTTGCTTACTATTTGTGGAAATAAAAATATTTTCCTGTAAACTATTTATAATACTGATTTGTGCCTGTGGACAAGTACCTATAACTCTGTACCATAACATACCATAACCGTATGTCTAATTGTGGTGCTGGTTTGCTCTACAACTGTTCTCCTAACAAGACAATTGTCCAGTTCAAACGGTGGTGGCACAGCTTCTGAAGAATGCTAGAACGGATGCCCTCTTTATACGGAAAAGTTAATGGGAAGAGGTATTGAATAATAAACTACATTGGAATAGCTCCACTGCCCCTGCAGACACACTGAACTGAAATAAAAGTCACTTTATTCTGAATAACTGTTTCCCTCACAAAGCTCAGCGGTAAATCTGGCCTTGAAAGAACTGACTCTTTTCAGCTCAAAACACAAAGAACCATGGAATATGAACATCATGCAAATAACTTGCTTAAAGAAAAACTAAAAAGTTGCTTGTCTTGATAGACATGCAAGAAAAAAAAAGTCTGTTTTTTTATCAAAATATTAACCCAAAGCACGATTTTTCTTTTTACAACTAATAAGTAACTAAATCCTCTCAAGGCTGATTTTGATATGGTGGGCTTCTGAACAAGAGCTGTAAGTAGCCCCTTTCTGCTCCTTGCTGGAACACAAGTGTCTGTGGGACCAGGGGACCGGACCACATTTGCTTCTCCTAGGACAGGTAGCTGGAGAACAGCTAAGAGAGAACTGAGTAAGTGCTGAAAAAAAAGCAAAGTAGAAGCATTTTACTGGCAACAAATTGCTAAAACTCTTGAAAATAAATTGGTGGCTCACTAAGCACTGTTCATTCCTTGGGAGTCCTGCAAGGTTGCTCAGCAACATACCACAATTACTGTGGGTCAAGTCCTCAGGACATAATCTAGCCTATTGACTTTATTTCAACTACCTCTGGCACAAGGTGCTGCCAACTATAAGCAAGAAGAGAGCAGAAGTAACGCAGACTGGAGAACTCTCAGAAGATGTTGGGAGGAAATTTCACACAGTTTTTAAACGTTTTATCAAATTGTTCTGGTCTTCTTAATTCAAAATCTGCATTCTGTGGTTATTCTTTGAAAAAAAATAATTCAGAAACAAATTTTAATTTCAATTTAATAGGAAATCAAAAACCAAAGTCCGCTGATGCAGTGAGACATTTTTGAGTTCTAACCATTTTCCAGTACTCAGACTCTCACTACAGATACCCTCTCAAAAAAACCCAATGCCTAATCTTGGTGAAGAATTTTTCATAAAAATACTTTCCAGTTTATCAAGCACAGTTGTTCGTGACAAGCTTGACCAGAAAGTCACCTTTCCCTCTTGTGCATAATTCAACCCTTCTGAAACCTATTCAGCTAATGTATTATTGGGAAACTTCACTGTAAGTCACAGTTTGAATATGTCACACATGACTTTCCAACCTTTCAGGACAGAACTGCTTTGAGATGTATGTGTGTGTGTATATATATATATATATTTAGGGAAGGACAGCTATAAATAGGAGATGAGACCTTGGGATAGCATTAAATTCCACTGAGTATTTTGTTTTCCTAT
The DNA here is from genome assembly GCA_013401335.1 of Brachypteracias leptosomus. Lineage (NCBI taxonomy): Eukaryota > Metazoa > Chordata > Aves > Coraciiformes > Brachypteraciidae > Brachypteracias > Brachypteracias leptosomus. The sequence goes on along the minus strand of VYZX01023023.1, from coordinate 15,588 downwards.
GTAAAACACAAAGCAACTTTCTCCTCCAGACTGCAGTGTGCACCACACAAGTAGCAGCAGTCAACAAGCCTTCTGCATGAGCATTCTGAGCAGAGTCCCCCAAATACTAGCTTTGGGATGAAATCTGGGTTTGAAGTTCTCTATTTAAACCATCAACAAAAACAACTATCACAGGGAAAACAAACCCACCACCTTATTGCATTAAAGTGCATAGTTGTGGATTTAGGGTTTTGACAGATACAGGTTTAAAACCAATGATCTGAAAGCTTGAATAATCTTAGACCCTGGTATTTTACACAGGCATACGTAATAAAGATGCTCAACACTGTCTCCCGGACCTGGGTGCCCATGGGCACTTGCACCCCAGCCTGCTTATCAACAGCAACACTCTGCCATATGGCTGCTCTCTACCAAACCTCAGTTAATTATTAATTGACATTCAGTTTCCTCAACGGAGATGTTTTTAGAAGAAACCAGCAGAAGCCATAGAGAAAACTTTGGAGTATAAACTGATAGCAGGATGCACAGACACCTTTAAAAGCACATATGCCTAACTGTAACATTCACATGCCTATTTCAGCCTTGGCCCGCAGGGAAGAACCACAAACATGCAAATTGTGAGCTTTAAAGCACAAATCAAGTGAAGAAAGCAGCATTTTGTGTCATTATTAATACAGGCATCCAGATATCTACACTGGTTTCTCCAAGGGGCTAGCCTGTAGGTTTGAAGTATATTCTTTTCAAAATGTATCTATCCATGGTTTTCCTGTGAAGGCTAATGGTAATTTTATCTCTTCTGAGCCTTGCAGTAATAAATGTTGACAGCCCCAGATGCCAGGTCCTCGGTGAGAGCATCTGTTTGTTTATTCAGGATTAAGTTAAACTACTTAGCCACCATTACAGTAAATCCACCTCTCCTAACAGACCTTCTTAAGAGTACTAAAGAAAATAATGAAAAACCACAGTGTTGTGAGATCAATCACATTCAGAAGGCTGAGAAATCCATGGCAATTTATTCTTGGCGTGGAGGGGTGAGGAACAGACTGCACCAAACATCAAGTGCCGCTTGAGCAACACAGAATCCCCCCAAAAGGAAAAGAAAAAGGCAGTGTGAGCTGCTCTTTGTCTTGATATCATCACATCACACCTTGATACTGCGACAGACTTTCAATGAGGGACTGTAAAGCTTGATCCTGCAGTCTTTGTCCAACAAGGAATGGGTTTAGACATCTAAATAATTATGTTCAGTTATAAAATAAAAAAAAAAGATGGGATGCCCTTTTCTTTCTCCCCTGAGGAAATTCACAGCAGACCTTTACCATCTTGCAATATTTGAAATGTAAAGACTTTTAATTTCCTCTTTGTTAAGGGTGTGAAGGAATGCTGGGCTCCTAGTAACACAATTTAAGACTTCAAATTACCAGACCTGTAACACACATGCCATTGCTTCACACTGGCAAAATATTGTCACATACCATATAAAGATCTAAAGCCATCAGTGCATTAACATGTAGTAAGACTATGGGATATATATTAACCAGTCAAACAGCAAATTATGTATTTGAAAAGGAGGTTTTCAAGGTATGCTATGCTGCAATCTATTTAATTAAAAAAAAATAATCTGAAGATGGCAGAGTTAGCTTCCATTTTGCCATTTAAGACAGCTGTAAGATTAGCCTTTAATTACTAAACGACAGTGCAGAAACATGAGGCAGCTCCTGCTCACCAGTTGTTTCTGCAGCACAAGCAGAGAGTCTCTGGATACACCTCAGGGTATCAAGCGGGTAGGCAAGAGTATCTGTATGTTACTGGGTCGGAGTGATTTTAATTGTACAAGTAGGATTTTGGAGGGTTTTATTCTCATGAATAGGCAATGGATGCGTTATAGATACAGCTGCATGGGCTAAAAGATAAAAGAGAATTTGAGTTTCATAAGACTGCAGCCTAGGACCTGGTTAAGGTACCCAAGGACCCCTGACCATAAGGGTCCTCTCTGGACTACTGTCCTTGCCCCTCCCTGCCTCATGCCACCAGTGTTTCTCCACCCTGAGCTTGAGCTGGTGTGGGAGGGGTGGCTGGCTGGCTCACAGCAGCTTGTTGTTCTGCCAAGCACCCAGCTAGAGGTGGGCGGCAAGGCTGCCAGAGGCTGCATCTCTGTGGTCGGGAACTCATCCTCAGCTGTCCACATCAAAGCAGAAAAGCTGCTACACTGATGCCACTCGGCAAACAGCTCCTAAAAACCTCCCGGGCTGAGCAGAGACTGAGCAGACTTCGTGCATCCCAAGGCAGAAGTCGCATCAGCCCAGTGTGATGGGTCCCCAGAGGCAGGGCTCTGCAGTGGGAAAAGCCATAGGAAGCAGGCTGAGGACGGGCTGCCAGGAGACGCTCCGAGGTCAGGGCGGCAAGCGAGCAGCTTCCTCTCCGCAAGATGCTGCGCAGTGCTTCCCCCACAAGTTCACGGAGCAAAAAATGATGGCAGGCCGGAAAAACATGCGACATTTAGTAACATAAATTGACAAGTTCTCAAGAGGAATGAAACTATTTTTTCCATTTTGTTTCTTTATATAAACAGTATTTGATTTTTAACGAGCAAAACACTGACAGCGCACAAAGCATAAAAGAGATAGTGATCTCAGTAAACCAGGATAGCTGTTATCAGATTGGCAGCAAAAGAGGCCATTGTTTGAGCTAAAATTATCTCTCAGGTCTCGCGATATGCTCCACCAAAGGACACTATGTCCCACTACGGAGACACACTGGCTACGGAGACACTCGCTACAGGGGCCAGGAAACAAAGGTCCAGGAGAAGCAGAGACTGGATCACCCAGCAGGTTTACGCAGCCAGGTTGGCTCATTCTTGAGGCTGGATCTACACTCCAAACATGCAGCAAACATTCATGAGGAAAAGAAATAAATACTGAATACTTCTGGATTTGACTATGCTCATGGAGCACAGACTGTTGACATCCCCTGATGTTCAAAAAAGTCAACATTTTGTTCATCAGCACCAAATATGGCCCCGAAAGCTTGAAATACCTGCAAGCCCTTATTCCAACAGGCAAATGAGCACCAGAGAGGATGGCAGCCACTGCACGTTTTTCTACTCAATTGGAAACCTGAAGGATGCAGGAAGCTGGTTGACCTTTCCGGCATACAGAGACCAATCACTTCACAGTCATCTTTTTCTGCAGCACCATTCATGACTTTTCCTGTAGGCTCCAGAAAACTGTTTCTTTGGTAGTTGTCTCACATACAAACATTTCTGAATGGCTCGTATCTTCCTTGATGCTTTTATTGTCATAATAACTTGACACACACCAATCAACAGGAGTCTGGAGTACCCAACGTCAAGTTGTAATATACAAGGTCTACCATTTCAGGAGAAAACCAAAAGCTTGAACAACTTTCTTTTGATGAGTTTGCCTTTGAAGAAAGAACACAGGAAATTATTTAGGACCTTCTGGTTTTAAATTACACTTTAAAAGTAGACAATATATTTGAAAGAGATCTAACCTGACCTGAAAACAACTTGCAAAAAATGCGGAACTTCTCGAGTATAATCTGAAAAAGAACTGGTGCTTATCCCACGCATTGATAGCTGGGCCCTGGAAGCAATAGAAAATACACCAAGGAAAACCATTTCAAATATGGCCTGCAACGCAATACTGGCAAACTGCATTATACCACCCATGTCTTGGCTGAGAGCCAGTAGTGGGCAGTGGACAGGGCAGAGCCACAATCACTGACATGAGGGGAAAGCAAAGATGGGATGGAAAGAACAGCATGAGCTGAAGAAACCCGAAAATCTGAGCTTGCTGCTAAAAGGATACTGCTACTGTAGGGGTGTGGGGATGAGGGATGAGGGGGATGAGGGATGGCTGCCTGCAGAAATGCCAGCCATGGCTCTTACACCCTAATAGTCATAATCATTAATAACAGAAGGATTCCAGGCGTAGATAAAATTTACTACATAAATCTTATGCACAACAAAGTGTGCGTTCCTTATGTAGGGATTTTATGTATGCATTATGCCCTACAGGGAGACATATGCATAGGTTCTTTTCTCATGGCAACTTAATGGCTAAGCACATTTTTTGCAGTCAAAATGATAATTATTCATATTCCCATAGACTGAAAAATAGGGATGACAGAAAGGTTGCAATGAGGTGGTCACTCATGGCACTTCTTGTTCATCACTTATTTTGGGTTACATCACTCCAATATTTAAATATACAGTATTGTGGCGCATGTCACATTTTTTGTTAGACAGAATCCATGGAGTTTTGGCACTAGAAAACCGTACAGGGAACACAAATAAGTAGTTTATTTAAGATTTGAGTGCCTTGCCATGTAGGAAGTAACTTGCTCAATAAGAACAATTAAGAGGTTTTTTTTAAATAACATCTTTGATTAGCAGCAGAGATTAGTGCTCATAGAATCACAGAGTGTCACGGATTGCNGGACACAATATTCCAGATGCAGTCTCACCAGGGCAGAGTAGAGGGGGAGGAGAAGTCATTGATTTCTTTCAATTGCCTTTGAGATTCACACCGCATTAACTTTTCCACACATGAAATGTAAGTTTTTTACTCATCAAGGATGAATTCTACTATCAATGATCTCTGTACTTATTGCAGCACATCTTCAGTAATTAAGTCTCTTAAAACTTCTCTTTGTTCTGCTAGGGATGGAAAGCTGGTGAATGAGTTTTCATTTAAAAGGTGTGGGGGAGGTGAGTGGTGGAGGAGAAAGACAACTTTTTCCTGAAGGTTAGGGGGGAGGAGAAAGACAACTTTTTCCTGAAGGTTAGGGGGGAGGATTAAACAGAAATGGCTCAGGAGAAAGTCAGACACTGACTCAGAGCAATTGAAGGAAGCCAGAGTGGGGCTCCTGGCACTGAAAGCACTGGGTGACAACAGAAAACACCCACAATCCCTCCTACTTGCACTGTGCATTAAAGAAGGAAAATGATAACAGCTCCTTTATCAGTGCTTAAGAGATCTAGCAGTCAGAAATGCCCGGAAGAAGTCAGCAGTGAGGCTGTAGAGGGCACACCAAGGAGCAGCCAGCTCCACTGTACCCCCACAAACTGTGGACAGGCCTTGGCAGGGGCAGGGACACTGCACAGAAGGGCAGGGTGTATGTATCTTTGGGCTTTGTTCTGTGTTTTGCTTACAAAACCCTTCTCGTCCTACTGATTGTAATAAACATTAGCAGTCTGGTTTGAAGACAATTCATGGCCTCATAGCATCAAGGAACATCATTGCCCAGCAGCCCTCCTGTGGGTCAGGGCACCAGGAGAAGTGGGGGTTCCCCACAGGGTGGCAGGGCAAGGTCCAGCAGCCAGGGCTCATCTCACTACTTCAGCCAGGAGCAGGGCAGCCAGAAGCAACTGGGCAGCCCCAAGCAAGGCTGTGCCAGGATGCGGGCCCCTGGGGAGTAGGAGAACAGCCCTGCTGAGGCATCAGTGGGGCAGGGGTTGATGGCCTGGGGGGCTGACATGGGGTCCTGGGCCATGGGAAGGGACAGCCAGGCCTGGCACTGCCCTTGGGGCCCTGGCAGCAGGCAGAAACCAAGCACCCCTGTCCTGATAGAGAGGGCACAGGGGCCAAGCAAGGAAGAGCTTCAAGACGCTTCCCAGCACCCAGAACATGGACATGGCTTGAGATGCCACTTGGTCTCACACAGGCTGAACACAGCTGCCCCTCTAGCCCACAGCAAACTGAACTCAATATTCCTCTGATTTGTCCTGAAAGAAAATGGCAGTGTTTGTTGAGGTTTTTTAAACTGAAATAATTTGTATTTATTTCAGAGCTAATGGACAGGCTGTTCCCCAGGCTCTGACTCAGCAAGGCCTGTCCCTAACATCAGAGGCTTCTGCATTTTATGGAGCAACTAACATGGCCTCATTTATGCACATGCATTAGTACACATAGCACACAAGTATTTAAGAAGCTCTGTGATATCAATACTATACTAATTATTTAAATATGTAGTAAAATGTCTCGCCTATGTAAGGAAACACTGTAGATGAAATACGCCTCCTTCCTGTCAAAGGTAACAATTTTTAATGACTAATTTAAGATAATGAGTTTAAAAGATGAGGTTTGATGCATAAATAGAACATAGCCATGGACAGCTCAATTTTTAACCGTTTGACATCTTTTCTCAGTTAACAACAAATTGAAGGATAAACTTTCTTGACTGTTAATGATGAGAAAAACTAACAACCTTTGCCCTGCCTCAAGACATACGCTCCTCCAGCTGGACATGAACCAAGCGGAAATTCCAGATCAGGAGGCAATTATTTATATGTCTGTCTCCTTCCAAACCTCTCCCCCTAACCCTAAATTTGATTCTGACTAAGTGGGAATTAATCCTGCCTGGAACTTTAAACACTGCTGTATCCCTTTACACTACGGTCAATACCAGTTTTTCCTTCAGCCAGACTTGTGAGATTTTTGTCCATATTACTAGCAAATTTAATTTTATTTATTGAGAGAAAACAATTCTCCAGTTTTGGGATGCATGTTTTTTAAACACACCATCGCACTTAAACCTGAAGCCACATTCCTGCCTTTTACAACCTGCTGCTTCAAATTTAATTACAATTCTTTGATGTTTAAAACGACATTTTTGTTACTAACCATTGAAAAAAACAAATTCACAACTACAAGGAAATGCCATTTTCACTTCAGGCTCTGGCTCAGTTCTCCAAGAGAAAAGGATCTCACTAACAGGCATTCATGATCACACTTTTTCTCCTAAAGTCCTTTTGTGGATAAGCAACAACAAAACTCACATAATCTACTGACTAGATCTTACACTTTTTGGACTGAAATAAATGCTCCTTCTTGTGTAATGGATTAAATGATACTGAAAAAAAAATAATTCTCCTCTTAATTCGTTTCCCTTGTTGATGCAGAACAATTCTTCATTTCACGCAGAGAATGTTTCTCCAAGTGATCCAACTTCAGATCAGAACAAAGTATCATCTTTTTATACAGCTCTTGAGAAAGGCTTCAGTATGTGCAGTAACATTTGAAACAAATGATACTTATCCAACAGTGGGTATGTTCCAACATAGGTTTTAAAATATCTGATTTGGGCTTTAATTTGAAAACACCTGATTTCTCTTGGTGGTTTTCAAAAGAGAGCATCTTTTGAGCCTGTAAATGTCAGGTATTCAAATGCAATTAAGTGATCTATACATAACATCAGGACGCTGTAAGTCATTTAACTATTGCAATTGAATCCCTGAGGAGCCCTAACACACAACATGCAGACAACAAGAGAGATCTCTTATAAAGTGTGCAGTGTATCTTACCTGCATTGAGCAGAGCTCTCAGAGGAATCCTCAAGCGGAGGGAAGAAGATACAGCTCAGATAGAGCCATTAAGTGAATCTAAATAATCAAGAGCTGTGATCTGAGCAGAAGATAACAGGTAAGCAGTGTCAGGCTATGCTGAATTAGCATTTTTCAAAGGATGGGCTACAGAGGATGACAGTTGCTCCAGTGTCCAGCCCAGCAAAGCAGTGGGAATGCTTACAGGGCAAACTGATGTGGATGAATGACTTCCTGAGGTTGTATGATCAAGTTGGACAAGACGTGGCCCATCAACAAGACAGCCTGCTCAAAGGACAACAAGGGTCAGACCTGGCAGCAGCTGTAGAGAGCCAGCCTACATGAGGCAGGAGCTAAAAGGGATACAAACTTTGAAATACCATTCTGGATCTGAGAAGGAAGCTCTTAGAGACACCAGGGACAGAGCATGCTTTGCAGCTACCCAGTAGCACCAGTCACTTCAAGTAATAAATTATTTCTATGGAAAAAGGTGTGTGGTTTTGTTTTTTTTTAAAATTATCTGAGGCAAATGCATATATAGACTTATATATCTGGGACAATCCACAGACTATGACAACTGTAATCTTCCCATGTTTCTATATGCTCTCACCACAGGGTAGGACTTGCAAGCAGATACCTTCACTTCTTTTACAGAGAAGAGCTTTGTTCTAACACATGCAGAAGTATCACTGCAAATTTCATCCTCCTCCATGAAACCATCCAACCTAGTGAGCATGATCTGTGCTCATTTACTGTGTCTGCAGCTGGTAAATCTATTCAGCCAACTCTACTTGCTAGAAAAATTACCATGGTAATCCAAACAGCTCTGTCTTAGAGCACCATTGCCATTCTTTTTTCTTCAGTGGGCAACGACTCAGTCATGCTCCCTTTTGCCTCAACAGTGCTTCAGTGTTCAGCTGTCAATTTATGTAGCCTAACATGCAAAGGTCTTTCTAGTTTTTCAAGATGGGACTTAGACAAAGAAATATAAAGAATTTAAGGGAAATGGAAAAAACTGACAATATATGTATCATTTGAAGATTCATTTTCAATGAATTGAGTCAAGAGAGATTTAAATATAGACAGAATAAGGGCCCTGCAGAGAGACTGCATTATGCATAAGAGTTTTGAATGGAATGGAAGAAAAGCTAATAAATGGATAGGAATGCAAAATTGTGAGAATGAGACTAAAGAAAGCCTGCCAGGAAGTTTGGGGGAAAAGGATGGTAAACAGGTAACAGAACTCACTTACTGTATTTTTATTTGTTATCTAATCTCTGAAAATTACATGTTCTGTAAGACAAGGCAGTTGATGCAGAAAGGAAGCAGATCCACAGACAGAGGCAGCAGATGCAGAAAGGAGTTACTGATGACTTGTTCTTTTTCATCTATACTGCTACCATTTGGTTCTCCTAAAAACAAACAAAAAACCACTCACACTAACACAGGCATTTAGGACAAGAGATGTCTTTTTCCTCTTCAGGAATGAATTGTAATGTCCTCAGAAACCTGGCCTTTAAGCATTCCCTGACTGAAAGCAATCTGATCAGTTTTGTCACCCTGTCCTCTGGTAAAATAAGTCACAGGCAAACAAGAACATAAAGCTGAGTAATCAAAGCATTTAGGGTTGTTGTGAGCATTCCTTTCCCTTCCATGATAATGTGTGCCTTTTGATTTTATCTCCATATTCTGTTTATTTCTATACCACTTCTTGATGTTCTATAGGCTACCTCTTCCTCTTTTCGTGACTAGGTATAACAAAAGCAACTGCTGGAAGCCTATTATCTAATTATCTTGTTAGATCCTGCAAGGACTGTGGTGCTCGTATAAGCAGATCACACATTTTGGCTTCTCAGATCGCTATTTCTTATCTAGCACACAAAACATACTGTTGTACCTTCTCTAAATGTGCCAGGTATTTAAGTGAGTTGTCAGAAAAGCCTTTTCTTTGTCACTGTCATCACTTGGGTTGTTTTCAGCTGGAAATATCTCTCAGTTTAGCAAGATTTGTAATGTTGGAATGCCTCACCAGATCGGGACAGGATGCAGCCCTGTACCTCAGCAGTTCTTCCAGGTGTCAGTGGCCACTGACCACACTAGGATGAAATCACCCCTTTCCACTGGTGGAGATGACAAGGTGTGTCTATTTCTACAGATGGTCACTTGCTCCTGTGTCTTTAGCTTAGCTGCTTGGTCTGAGCCTGAAGAGTCAGAACACATCTGGATCACCATCAAATTACTTTGAATTACTAGCTATTTTGAAAAGCACATCTGAATTTGGTCACTGCACATTTATCAGAAGACAGAAAAATTATAAGGTACAGGAAAACTGCTCCCAGCACATGGTGGTGGTGCCCCTGCATGCATGGACAGAAAACAGAGCAGCACTCTATGCAGAAGGGTTGTTATTTGTAAAGAACTCTTACAATCATGCCAGGAAGCTCTGCCCCTGAAACGCTGAAAACACAGGCAACACAAACATAACACTCCCAGTTCAAAACCTCCAGGTCGTTACCAGATCAACCACTGCTCTGCTAACTCCAGCTTGCTTTGCCATGCTGATTGATATTCTTTGAGTTACTGAACCAGATGAAGCTGACCAACAACATAAGGTAGTTGAAAGAAATAAAGTCTATCATCTTTAAACTCTATGAAAGTGTCAGGTCCTGGATATTTTTTGAAAGCAAATCCAAAAATAGTTTTAAAAACTCTGAGCACATTCTATCAACTTTTAAAGCTCTAACCATCAATTTATATTCTCTCCAGGAGGAAGAACTAAGGAACAGCACAGGTTTGTTTTGGGTTTTTTTTGGTTTGGTTGTTTTTGATTTTTAAGAAAACAATACAATGTGCTATTATTTTCTCCCTTCCATGTATTTCATCTACTCTCCAATGTAAAAGCATAAGCTAAAAAACACTTTAAATTTATCTATTCATAGAATCATAGAGTGTTTCAGGCTAGAAGGGACCTCTAGAGGTAATCTTGTACAACCTCCCTACACAAGTAGGGGCATCTCTACCTAGGTCAGGCTGCTCAGAGCCCCATCAAGCCTGACCTTGAATGACTCCAGGGATGGGGCCTCCACCACCTCCCTGGGCAGCCCATTCCACTGATCTATCACCCTCGTGTTAAAGAACTTTTTTCTAATATCCAGTCTAAAACTATTCTTTCCTAGCTTAAAACCATTACTCCTTATCCTATCATTACAAACCCTTTTGAATAGACCTTCCCCCACCTTTACGTAGGCCCCCTTCAACCTTTACACTTACGTTGATTATATTCTTAATTTTCAGAAATAATTGGAAAATACTTTTGAAACATCAACACAAATTCTGAACTGAACACATACTTGTTACAGATAGCAATAAACCCAACATTTTCAGAATGTACTTCTCATGAAACAGAGGCTATTCTTAACTATTGTTCTATATATAAGCTAACCTGTATTTCAATACAGCCTTTGTGTCCAGTCTGCCTGCTTGTAATAGGCTAGAAGAAGAGCACAGAGTTGAAAGCATGATCCAGTATGGCAAATCCTATCAACAGTCAATCCATTTCAATGCTCTGATGTGACCCTGCAGAGGAGAGCAAAGTCCTTAGTCACCTCCCAGCTAGTTTTCTACCGTGCTTGTGGTGCAAGAGAATACAGATTATTTCTCAGCCTCCTTAACAAAATATTTTATGCTCTGGTTTATTTTGGATTAAATTTTGATTTTTGTTACAATTACCCTAGCATATATAGCTCTTGATACGGTATAAAATTACCTAGCTCTTAAAAAAATCAGCAGAAATATTTGATTCCTTATCTTCCTGTAGCAGCAAGTACTGGAATGGAAAAAAATACAGTAATTTTGTCAGCTGAGCTTCTGATTATCTAAAGGATTTTTTAAAGCCCAGAAGGGAGGGTAAAGATTTGAATAATGACATTAAATGTCATTGATAGCTTCAAAACTCCTTGCTTATATTGCAGTGCTCTGCTAACTGCCTCTCCAGCTTCAGAGCAGCAGCAACCACTATGAAAGAAATAAAAAGGTGTAGCATATGTAAGATGTATTCGCTAGAGAAATGTAATTCACTTCTAGATTATTTTGCTTTGTTTTGTTTTCAGCTTTGAGAGTAGTTGTAGACTTCAAATATGAATTCTAGGCCAAATGACAGTTTAGGTAAACGCATAACAGAAAATCAGTGCAATGGTTTTGATACATATCAAACACTAGAAGTACACAAGACTCCTTTGTGAAGTAAAGCAACAATGGTGTGTTTAGACACTTAATTAGCGAGGAAATGTCAAGGTAAGATCGCTAAACTTTCATACTTGTCATCCTTGTTTCAGCTTATTTTTGTGTTAAGTGCTGATGTTTACAGCCTATATGTTGCTAACATGACATCAAGCTTTGTGGCAAATGCATGGCTACTATCAGTACATACTGTACATAGCACCTGGTTTTCAGCATGTCTTTAAATATAATTTTCTGCCTACAAGTCAATACACACATCCATTATTAATGGAACTGCCAATGTATTTGCACATAACTGTATCCCCTTTTAGTAATATTTATCTGACAAAAATGTGAAAATCGTTTTTTCTAATTTCTAGATGTAATCAAGCAGCCCAGGAAATACCAATATTTCCAGCATATCCAATTTCCTTTAAAAACATAAAGCTAATACACTGGTAATTTGATCAATGAACTCTCAAATAGGCTTTTAAATATAAGCTTCAGTTAACTGAGTTTTCGCAAGTAAATGATGGAAGAAATTCTGTTATTAACACAACATGGAATTTTTTAAGGCCTATTGGTAAGGAAAGCATTTTGAAAGTGGCACGAGGCAAGAGCAAAAAACCCAGCCTCACCACCTCAGTCTAAGCCATCTTCTACATCAAAAAAGCCACTTTTGCGCAGCAGAAGTACATCTGATATAGGTGTGCACAAACCAACAAATTTCACATGGGACGTTCTGATTTAACACTTTGATCATCCCCTGCTCTCCCTTTCCTCCACAGCAATTTTCCTCTCCTGCCTGGTGTCCTCATTCCCTTTGCTACATTCATTATCTTCAAGAATTGCAGGGTGGCTCTACCTGGAACTACTGTCAGGAACAATTTTCATGGTAAGGTATGGGCTTCACTGGGCTTAAAGTCATGAATGGGATGGAACTGAAAGCACGGCATACTGTATTTTTAAGATAGGAGAAAGAAGGAACAAAATCCTAAGAAATCAATTCACATTTTCTACTCTTCTCTTTACTCTCCTCCACAGCTGAGCTCTTCATCCACACAGCCAGTGAGGATCTCAGCCTCCTCCCTCTCTATGCAGCCTCCTGCCCTTCATCCTACTGGCTCCTGCAGCAGAATGGGGGACCACAGCACATGGATGCTGAAGTTCTGCTCTAACCAAAACAACAGCACCACGACAACGGCTTCAGTCTGGAACACCCCATGCATAACCTCATTTCGAACTATACTGTTCAGTGCCCTGTGCCTCCCTTCCTTTCCTCTGGAAAAGCAGCCAGACACTGCCAGGGGAGGCAGTTGCAGATTCTCTTATGGGTCAGGGCAGCGCCTCCCAAAGTTCTTCTAGCTTAACCCCACACCTGTATCCTTTCAGCTCTTGCTGCTCTCCCAAGCAGGTCAATGACAACCTCCATACCCAGCAAAAGGACAGTTAGATGTTCTGCTGGAGAAGGAAACAAGGAAATGAGAGACCTTCCAAGCTGAGCTATCTTCCAGTGATAGTTCACTCAACAAGCCGAGCTACGCAATGGCAGAATGAATTCTCAGCACTGAGAGGTTGGGTTGTCAAACTCACATCTCCCGAGTTCTTGGAGCACACTTCTTGCTAATTTTCAAGTTTCAATATTGCAGATTAACCTCACCAACTTCACACACATGGCAGAAATTCTCTGGAAGGCAAAAAACCTCAGGGAACTGATGCAGCTAAAACAACAGCCTGACAAAAAAAAAAAAAAGAAACAAAAAACAAAAAACAAAGGGAACATTATTTTATTATTGGGCTGGATTAAATCCTGATTTTCTTCACTTCCAAAACAGCTTTGCTGGCACAACAGACTAGGTAGCGAATCAACTCTATGAATTGAAACAATAAAGACATGGCTCCTAATGTACTGTCACTACCAAAAATGGGAAGCTTTTCCACAGGACAAGCTCACAAATGACAGATCTTCAATGCAGACAGATCTGTACAGTAGATTGATGCGTTAATATTTTATAGAATCTGTGTTTGTACACGAAGTACACGTAATGGTCTATTAGGTTAAATATCCCAAATGTGACTGCAGAAATAAGCAGTAAAAAAAAATAATAACAAAAACTCCAAATGCTTGAAACTATACATACATTAAATTTTACTAACACATCTCAGTGATACAACAGGGCAATGCAGAATCAACTGTAGGTCAAAAACACAAGACCTCATTTTCTGCATTCCAGCTGACTACTGCGTGATCTCTAAGTTTCCATTACAAATTATCCAGCCCTTCTTGGAGTTGAATGGATACAGAAGCCGACTTAAGGCTTATAAGCAGGGCAGTTGATTTGGATTCTGAAAATTGAAGAGATAATCAGCTTTAAAGAAGAGAAACTGAAACTTAGTTTTGTCTTGCTCTTCTAGTTTGTTCTAACCAAAATCTATGTTTTCTGTTCCTTAAGAAATTATTTCTGTAAAATAAAATAAAATTTACTAAATTGGATTGAAATGCAGTCTACCTGTCATGGAAGCTTCTCTACAAGCTTATCTGCAACTAGACAGATAAATGCATACATGCGTTATACAGGAGAAGGAGGCAGAAAAATGCAAGTTAACATTCTAGTCCTGTGTCATGCTTTTTGTTTATAAGCATTCATGTAACTAGAAGGCAGTGCCAAGCCCAAGCAAGTGTTTTGGAGATTTAAAGCTGAACAGATTTTGCTGCTAACACAGCTTATGAAACAGAGCACCGCAGCTGACAGGCATTTCGACAAAACTCGCACTCTATATTTTACGATGAGCACAATTGCAGAGGCCACATGATGATCCTTAGTGCTAATCCTTTGTAGGACCATGTGGAACTGTTTTTTCATGCAGAGAAAATGTTCTTCCTTTAACAAGTATCGCTCCTATTGATTATCTAGACTCTGAGCTTTTCAATAAGTGTTTGAATACCAAAGAAAAGAAGGTAAACTCCTGAGAAATTAAAATCTCTGCCTTATTTCCGTACATTCAAACCCTTCCAAGTTCAGTCACTGAAACCAGAGAACTGTGCTCTGGCAGTAAACTCTACTCGCACAGCTTTTGCTGGGAAACTTTTTTTTTAAATCATCACCGAGCATCATGTTGTTGAGAGCTGACTTTCAAGAGCTCAGCTCAGAACTTGTTTCCACAGTCACATTACCATTAATAACCAAAATGCTGGGTCTCATTTCTTCCCTTGTTCCCAGTTTCCCAAAGAGAAATAAATCCTAACTTAATTTATATAGGGGTTAAGGAGAAACAAAGCCCAGCTTGTTTCTAAAGGACTTCGAGATAATTTGTTTTGTTGGTACAAATTCTTCATGTAAAAAGCCTGTGTGGCACGTCCAAGAACCCTCTCCCAACATGAAGAATAAGCTGTATGTTTTTACAGGTTTCCAGGAATATGAACAGTGTCCACACAATAGCTCCCCTTGTTAAAGGCAGGCAGTTTTCAGAGCAAGAAAACAGATGCCCTACAGACTTCTTGCTACATGCTCACACATTCTCCTCACCACAGGAACATGGGGTCCTTGTCTATAATCTCCACGCATCCCCCCAGGTGTGATAATCCACAGATCATGTTTCACAACTTAAATACTTCCAGTCTCACCACCCCCAGCCACAGCAGCCTCAGTTCTCACTTGTGTTCTCTCACTACCCCATGAGTAACACACCCCTTGCGGAGTGCATTAAGAATAGTGTGACCAGCAAGTAAAGAGAGGTTCTCCTCCCCCTCTACTCTGCCCTGGTAAGGCCATACCTGGAGTATTGTGTCCAGTTCTGGGCTCCTCACCTCAAGAGGTACAGGGAACTACTAGAGAGAGTCTAATGGAGAGCTACGAGGATGATTAAGGGACTGGAACATCTCTCTTACAAGGAAAGGCTGAAAGACTTGGGGCTGTTTTGCCTGGAGAAGGCTGAGAGGGGATCTGATCAATGCTTATAAATATCTGAAGGGTGAGTGTCAACAGGATGGGGACAGTCGCCTTTTAGTGGTGCCCAGTGATGGG
>VYZX01023022.1:56905-85005 GCA_013401335.1 Brachypteracias leptosomus | reverse complement strand
CCAATGCAAGCTCTTGCTGTCTGTAAGAATAAAACATGGATATAGTTTTCCTTGTTCTTTTAGAAGATACTTTCCTAATCCTCTCCAAGGAAAGGCATTTCCTTATTTGGCATGGACAAGATCGGGAAGCTAGCTTCATCCCATTCTTTAAATAACTGCATCTGCAACTACACTTACTTTTTATACACCACTTAGAAATGCTTACCTGCATTTAGCGTTTCTGGGCTGTGAGTGTACATTGCTGGCTCATACTCAGTTTTTCACCCACCAATATGCCCAAGTCCTTCTCCTCAGGGTGCTCTCAATCCATTCATTGCCCAGCCTCTATTTGTGCTTGGGATTGCTCTGACCCAGGTGCAGGACCTTGCACTTGGCCTTGTTGAGTTTTATAAGGTTCGCACAGGACCACCTCCCAAGACTGTCAAAGTCCTCTGGATGGCATCCCTTCCCTCCAGCATGTCAACTGCACCACACGGCTTGGTGTTGTCAGCAAACTTCCTGAGGGCACACCCAATCTCACTGTCCATGTAGCTGACAAAGATGTTTAACAATGCTGGTCCCAATCCTGACCTTTCAGGAATACCACTCATCACAGTTCTCCACTTTGACATCGAGCCATTGACTGCAACTCTTTGAGTGCAACCATCCACAAATTCCTTATCCACCGAGTGGTCCATCCATCAAATCCACATCTCCAATGTAGAGACAAGGATGTCATGTGGGACAGTGTCAAATGTTTTGCTCGAGTACAGGTAGAAAGAAAACAGGACATTTTCATTCTTGTCCATACTATATTACTCTATTTACCCATAAGGAAGTACTACCTTCAGAACTGAATTTGAATTAATCATTAAAGCCAAAAAATGTTTTGTTGTAAGAAACATATGAAAATATCAGCTGAATTCAAAACACAAGAAAAAACAGGCTAATGTTTTCAATATTTTTCTTTGAATTGAAAACGGGAAGATGACAATTCTACCCTCAGATCCTTCAAAATACATAAAAGAGAGGTTTACTTTAAGTCTTAAAACCTACCTTGAAAAAGTCAGTTTTATTTATATTCTGTATTCTTTCCCCAGAAAAGAAGTACAATCTTAACTCCCTTACCTTACACCCACCTACCAAACATTAGGTAGCCACCTCAACCTGAGATGTAAGACATGCTAGATTATCAAAATCATTCCAAAATCTAAAGCTCTACAAATGCACAAAATGTATTTTCTGCTAATTGTTCATAAAAGTGAAAACAGCTTTTGTTGTGATGACTCTCCTGCTACTGTGCTTCTTGCACCTGCATGTGACATGAGTTGGCAGAGGGTACTTGAGTCCAGCCACAATTCAGAGTCAAGTAATGAGAACTAATTGATGCTTGCTCATCTCTGTAAATCAAACTTACTTTCTAAAATTGAATAAGTACCGTGACAAGATACCATATTCTCAGAATTCAGTGAAGATATTATCAGCAAGCTTTTAAAGTATTAAAACACATAAATGATCTAAGCTTATCAATCACGGAAATAATTTATCTTAATAATAATTAATTTCTTTTTTCAATTTGGCACATTTGTATAGCCATAATCTTTAGGCACAATAGATACAACTCATTCTGCAGAGTAACAGAGTCACACAACCTCTTTAAACTTTTACTTAGCAAAGTTATGACTATCTATAGAAAAGTAAAAAATGCCATCAGAGGTGAAATATGTATTAAATAGCCCTTAATCCACTGAAAAAGTAAAAGCAATATGAAAAAAACCTTTCTGCTACATTTTAAACAGGAGCAGGACAAGTTCAGTAGAGCAAGAAAAAAATGAGCTACAGCAATGTATTTTTCAGATTTGTGAACTGACACTAAGTACCAATCACTATGACACTGGTTCAATCAAGCATTAAAAGCTGGAGGAAACTGAAAGAGAACACGCAAACAAAAACCTCACACAGGTGACATTCTTATGTTGTGCTGAAAGCAACTTGGAGACTATTCAACAAATAAGAGCAGATACTATGTCCTCTGATTTTGTATAAAAATTAAAAGACATAAGCATTACAAAAGTGATAGCCCACCATAACGACAGGTATTTCTGTCATATTCTCTAAGAGGCAATAATGAAGAACGTTCAGAAACTTCTTGAGTCTTTTCTGCAAAGCCCACTGATTGCAATATCAATATTAAGATGTGCCGTAATCCAAAGACTGTAGACAGAAATTATATCAAATGCAATTTTTGTAGTAGTGGACTTTGTATATATAATACAAACATTGATTACAGAGATCTCAATTTAAGCAAAGTCAGTATCTGCTTCAGTGATGCTCTAAAAGAACAAGGTAAGGCTTTGGACTACCTGTGTTACAAGAGTATAGGTGACTTTTAGCCATTCAGTCATGCACTGAGCTCACAAACAGATAATTAGGAAACAAAGATCCCATCTTATGCCATGTCCAAGAACTGATGCTTCAATGCCAAATTGTATGGTTGGCAGAAGGGTCACATTGAAGGATAAGATTCTGTTTGCACTCACTAAAAACAAACTACAAATAACAAATATTATGGTTATTTTTCACAGGATAGATATTCTGCCTTAAAGTAAACCTAAAATTTCAAGACAGAGAGATGGGGCAGATGAAACACAGACTGACCTTGTCTGTAGAAGTCGAAAAGCAGCACTGCCAGGGAGCTATTAATACAACCCAGTAAGATTAAAAGAGTATGCTTTTTAACAGGAATCCATATGGAAATAACTAGTGAAGTGATAGGATACTTAGAGGATGAAGGAGCATTTTTGATGCTTAGCATCTACACTAATGAAGGTTCTTTCTACACGTTACATTCTTACGGAATGTGCATTCCCCACATATATACCAGCAGCAGTAGAAAGGATCACTGCTCACAACCTCCACGACTTCAACAGACGGAGCAATCAAGAAATTTAGAGAAAAAGATATCTACTGAATCCTCGAGAAACACTTCCTCAGTACAGGGAGAGGGGACTCAATTTGAATGATCAAATTCAATTTAGGAATCTTTATGCTATTTCCTTGAACAGCTGACTGAGAGGCACATACGGCTTCTACCATGCTTTGTGCAGTATAATTTGACTTTTGAAATCTGTTCCAGGGACAGCATTTACCTTCATATCCTGGGCAAACCAATATGTTTCTACTGCAAAATTCTTGACTTTCTCAACAGTTGTTTTAGAATAACTAATTTGCTTAATCTTTTGAGAAACTATGATATGCTTAAGCTATTACTGTTTTATGCACTGAAAGCAGAAACAGTCTTAATATTTAAGATAATGCATAATATTGAATTATTTTTTAAAATACTTAGTGTCGGTAATGTTCAAACATCTTGCTAATGCATCCTTTTGGCTTTGAAAAAGAAGTAATCCCAGATGTTTACCTTTTGATAATGCTATCTGATATAAAAGAAGGTGAGTCTTAAATGTAGTATTTTCATATGAATGGTATAATTACAATTTTTATAAATCTCCTGGAAAGGCACAGATCAGCAATTAGGTTCATATCATCAATCAGGTTCAGATCAATATAGCATTAATATTTTTAAGTCTGTTTACCACCAGATTCATCATACAACCCATCTGCTTCTTCAGGTGTACAATAAAATGCTTAATCATGTTAGCCCCAGCAATATGAAGTGTTTCCTTCGAGCTGTCTAACCTTATGTAAATAGAATGGTTTTTTTAATTAAGATTAAACAAAAACAATGTCACTGTGAAGATATCTCTACAGATGTTTATTAGAAGACAGTAAAGATGTAAAAAAATTAACTACGTCAAATAAGGGTTAGCATACTTATGATCTATATGACTAGAGAAATAAACAGTGGGCAAATACACAAACACACCAACTACTATTTGCTATAACTAACTCCTCAAAGAAAGCTCACGACAATGAAAAAAAAAAAAAAAAAAGTTGCTGTCACAGTTGCTTTCTCTGATAAAATGAAAAGATATTAAGAGTCCTCTCATAATAAATTCTGTAAATACTTCATATTTGCATCCCATTTATACGTATAATAAACAGGTATAATACATAGAACTTATACAGGGGTTTTTTTGAAAGAAGCATTAAAATGCTTACAAAAAGAGGTTAGTTTACTAGAAAAATAACTGGGCAAGAAAACCAAGCAAAGAGATTTAAGGCTTCTTGTTCAGTTAATGGAGAGATGTCACTTGGGGGCCCTCTGGAGAAAAACACATTCCCTCTCAGAAAAGGTCATCTACTCTCCACTAACTGTTAGCCTGTCTTGTCAGTCAGCTCTACCTATTTAAATGGAATCATCAGTGAAGTGTAAAGGAAGAGCTTATATAAGTTTTCTTTATTTATGGACCTTTTACTGTAATATAATTCGGATTTCTTCTATGTACATTTTTCATTTATGAAAGCTTTCAAAAGTGGATAAGAAAAACCTTATGGTCTAGGAAGCACAATGTGGTGGGTTGACCCTGGCTGGAGACCAGGTGCCCACCAAAGCTGCTCTATTACTCCCCTCCTTAGCAGGACAGGGGAGAGAAAATATATCAAAAGTCTCATGGTATAAGGACAGGGAAAGATCACTCACCAATTACCAACACAGGCAAAACAGACTCGCCTTGAACAAATTAATTTATAACCAAGCAAATCAGAGTAGGATAATGAGAAATTAAAACTAAATCTTAAAACACCTTCCCCCTACTCCTGCCTTCTTTCCAGGTATAACTTCACTCCCAACTTTCTCTACCTTCTCCCCCACAGTGGTACAGAGGAATGAGAAATGGGGGTTGTGGTCAGTTTGTCACATGTTTCTGCTGCTCCTTCCTCCACAGAGGGAGGACTCTTCATGCTCTTCCCCTGCTGCAGTGTGGGGTCCCTCCCATGGGAGACAGTTCTCCCTGAACATCTCTAATGTGAGTTCTTCCCATGGACTACAGTTTTTCACAAACTGCTTCAGCACGGGCCCCCCCCCCCCTGGGGGGCATTACTTCAGGGACAAAACTGCTCCAGCCTGTGTCACCCACAGGGTCACAAGTCCTGCTAGCAAACTTGCTTCAGTGTGGGCTCCTCTCTCCACAGGTCCTACCAGCAGCCTGATCCAGTGCATGCTTCCCACAGGGTCACAGCCTCCTTTGAACATTCACCTGCTCCAGCATGAGGTCCTCCATAGGTTGCAGGTGGATATCTGCTTCACAATTAACATCCATGGGCTGCAGAAGAACAGCCTGCCTCACCATGGTCTTCACCGTGGACTACAGGGGAATCTGTCTGGCACCTGGAGCATCTCCTCCCCATCCTTTTTCACTGACCTTGGTGTCTGCAGAGGTGTTTCTCTCACATATTCTCACTTCCCTCTTTGGCTGCAGTTCCTATTGCATAGGCTTCCTCCTCCTCTCCACCCCCTCCTTAAATATGTCATCACAGAGGTGCTACCTCCATCATGCACAGGCTCAGCCTTGGCCATCAGTAGGTCCGTCTTGGAGCTTGCTGACATTGGCTCTATCAGACATCGGGGAAGTGGTTTCTCACAGAAGCCACCCCTGTAGTCCTTCCCGCTACCAAAATCTTGCCATGCAAACCCAATACAGACAGGTAAAATTGCCATCTGACAAACAGTTCCAGATTATATATATCTATCACTATTTAACTAGATCATCAGTGATTACTTATGACACACAGTGGCACTCAAACACAAGAAGGGATGCTTTATCTTGGGATTTTTGAGCCCATGATAAGTTTGTGAATTAAGAAAGATTATATATATATACATATATATATAAAGCTCTTATAAATGCAATTTGGTTCACTGAATTCACATCTCAGCGTGAAAAAGCTTCTTTTGTAATCTAGAGTGCATTTCATCCTTGTATAAATTTCTTCTATTTTCTAGTAAAATAGTCAGAACTTTCACAGAACAGAAAAATACCCTTCAACATAAATATCCTTCCTCAGACTACAAAAAGGAAAATATAAGTGTACAGAGAAAATGGTTTTTACTTCATGAGAAAAAGAGCTTTGCTTCTTTAGGTATGTTAAATAAGGAGTGAATCCTGATTGTTTTAAATTATTCCTACTGGCTGTTAAATCACAGGTTTGGGGCTTTTTCATGATCTTAAGCATTACTTTATTGCAACAACAACAAGAGTAAGTAATGGATTCACTGATGTTACCTCCTTCTGGAATCGCTTCACAGGTGCTAAATTCCTTGTGCATTTTGATTTCAGGAAACAGAGACCAACAGCACAGAGTGAACCGGCCAAAAGACACATTATGCTGGCCTAAAATTAAGACAGCCCAGATGGGTAAACATTATCAACACAAAAGATTACAACAGGTACTCATAAATCATGCAACAGAAACCAAATATTGGTTGGAAAAGAGAAAGGGAACAGAATAATGACACAGTTGGTTTTGATTAAAATGGAAAAAAGCCTGAAAATTCTGGGTGTTGGACACATGGGCATAATTTCAGAAATCTATATGACATCAGTTGCTATAAAACATAACAGTTGCCCAGAGAGTATCAGATTCTGCTAGGAACTTCAGTCTTATTTTTAGAAAATTACAATACAAAAAGGGCCCAATTTTTGCAACAACAATCAACAAACATTTGTTTTCTGGCAACATGGCAGAAAGAAACAATATGCCTTCCCTAAATATAATTACTAATCCTGTCAAGTTAATATAATCAGTAGTGTTCCACTAGATTAAACTTTCGGCTGGATGAAAACAGCTTATTTTATCCACGCTATTGTACTGAAGTTAATTCCTGTCTAAATAAAGAATGACAAATACTGAGACCACTGATTACTTTTCAAACTCATGCGAAGAACTATATTAAAATACAAAGAAATCCACACAAGGGAAGATAATCAATTAGACAAAAAGTTCACCATATTAAATCAGAAGGTGAATAATGAATTTTAACTGGTAATATGTTGACGAGCAGGGGTCAGTTAGACACCTGGAAGTAGGAAAAAAGATGCAAGATCATGAACCATAGAGATACATTTATTAGGCAGACTTTGAATGTGTTGCTTTATGAGTACAAGCTATAAATATGGTATTAACATAAATTTAAATATAATGTTATTTCTAGAGATGGTAAGAATGGTTGAGATGGATGTGTCCTTACCCTTTATTTATATAAATATATATCTATATAAATTTATATTTATAATATTTGTGTTATTTACACCTGGCAAACTAGACTGATAGTATGTATCTACTTTATATTCTACTTCTCTACAAGAGATATCAAAAGTACAACAGTTCCAAGACCAATAATGCTAGAATCTTCTATGTGACTACAAATGCCACAGAAAACCTTCACTGAATGCATTTTTTCAAATGTTCTATGAAATGCAGCATGGAAGTCCATCTACATAAAAGAAATCAAACCACAGCAGTATTAAGTTATGAGAGTCAACCGTTTCCATGGGACACCCAGAGAATAAGTTGGATGACACCCTTTTGGAAAGTATCCATAAGATGTTCAAACCAATGTTTGGAAAATGGAAGTTTTTGAAAGCAAACAATCAAGAATATTCAGATTCAGTGGTGTGGGTTTAGATGCTGAAGTCAGCTATTCTCATCCCAGGTACACTGCCAAATCACTACATGAAATTGTTTGAGATTTATTTATATTGTTCATTTATTACGGTTTTGCACCTTTATGTTTTAATTGTGTTTTTTTGGAGAGAGTCCAGCGCAGAGCCACTAAGATGATTAAGGGAGTGGAATGTCTCCCTTATGAGGAAAGGCTGAGGGAGCTGGGACTCTTTAGCTTGGAAAAAAGGAGACTGAGGGGTGACCTCATTAATGTTTATAAATACATTAAGGGAAAGTGTCAGGAGGATGGAGCCAGGCTCTTTTCGGTGGTGTCTAATGGCAGGACAAGGGGCAATGGGTGTAAACTGGAACATAGGAGGTTCCACCTAAATATGAGAAGAAACTTCTTCACAGTGAGGGTGACAGAGCACTGGAACAGGCTGCCCAGGGAGGTTGTGGAGTCTCCTTCTCTGGAGATGTTTAAAGACCGCCTGGACGCCTTCCTGTGCAATGTGGTCTAGGTGATCCTGCTCCGGAGGGGGATTGGACTAGATGATCTTCCGAGGTCCCTTCCAACCCCTAANTGTGCAAATGAAGGCTGTTAAAAGAAAACAAGTAAAACCAGCTGGGTACAAAGTTGACACAGTTTGGCTAAGAGTGAGAAGGCCATAGGGAAAGTTATAAACTTAACACCTGCTACTGGCAGTCTCCAAATCCCCTAAGTTCTGCAGCAACACAGTACTGGCGAGGTCATTCTGACTACTTATTATCAATTGACAAGACAATATTTGTAGTTTGATTTGTTGCTCCCTAAATAAGGGCAATCAGAGAGCAGTAATGCCAGTATTAGTACTTAATTTAAACAGCAGTACTAAGGTTTTTCGTCTGTCCCTGGACATCGACTTCAAGAGAGTATCTTAAAAAAACAAAACAAAACAAAACCAAACCAAACAGAGATCCTGGGATATATTTACCATTACTTCCACCTCCTAACCATGGTTTATCCTTCAAAAAATGCAAACATTTAGATGCAATAAGAATGGCAAACCCATCTGTTAAGCACAGCACTGGTAATTGCAGAGATGAATACAAAACCACTCAAAAAGCAACTACAAATTTTCTTTAATCTGATAATTTAAAAGGGGATAAATTCTGCCACATAGTGCCTTTCAGTCAAAGTCTGCTTATTTAACACTCCTTTACTGGAAAAAAAACACAATTTTTTTTTCCAGTATTATTTTTTTCTTCTCATAATAAAGACTGATTACAACCATTTTTTTCACGAAACTTCACAGAGAACATGTCAAATATAGAAGCCTTGTCAAAGAGGTACATGGTTCAAGTATGTTTGCTTAAGAAAAAGGATATGCTAGAAAAAACATTACCTAAATAGACAAGCACTTTAGTCAAAATTCCAAAATTAGACACCAAACCTCAGTTGTAACCATCAGCCTTTATCTGAGTAATACATTGAAAGTTTCATGAGTTGTCTTTCAAAAAGAAAGAAGCATATTCAGAAAATATCTTCACTTACATAATTAATAAATTACTAAATATTTGTTTAAAACAAGTCTCATTTGTAGCAGATGAAATGCTTATTGCTATAAGAATCAAAGTATATTTTTACATAGGCTAACTTTTTTTGTGCCCTGGTTGCTTCATTTCATTTTAATTGAGGGAATTTTGACATATGTGTCACAACCAAGACCTATAAAAACAGATTTAAGGTAATAATATAGTCCACCCGTATCACTGAAAGCATATCAAAAGTTCCTTGGATTGTTGTAATAGTCAATGTGAACGGTAGCCTTAATTGGTTATTAAAGGCTAACATGCTTTAAGTGACAGACAGCAAAATATGACTGTTCCAGTGACACATTAAATTACAGTAATGCTAATAGTCAGTAATGTTATATATTAGCTTTTTATATCTTGCACTGATGAGACCACTGGTATAAAGAAGTCTGTTCCTAAGTTCTTCAGAAGATCCTGTAAATTTTTTTATCCTGAACTAAAGACAGTGGGAGATTAGGTTAGGCTAAATTATCTCCTGAATAAATTTGCTAGGTGCTACATCCAATAAGATAACCGGGAAGAAGACAGAAAATCAGAAAGCGCTTCCTTCTTCCATACAAGAAAAGAAGCACTAAAACTGACAGAGAAGAAAGAGTAGATGACCAATCTGTATCACAAAAGAAAGGATGATGGAAAAGATCAGTGAATCAGAATAAAAATATTAAAAATAACAATGGAGTTGAGGATTCAGACACACGTCCCCAACCTGTACAGCTACAATAATAAAAAAATACCCAACAACCTGTGATCATAAAGAAAAGAAAAATAAATTCATTAAGGGTACTTAGTGTTAACAATATCCTCATTCCACAAACTCAGTCATTGAGATTTTATCAGTTATGGGAGCTTAAAATCAGGTCCCTGTAAAATTACACAATTGGAACACAATGATCTCAAACATGCCAAACATCTAGAAAATCCCACCAAGCTGGGTGGGTTTGGTTCTTTGCTTTTACTTATTTTTCCTCAACCTACATACTCGCTACATCCAGATTTTTATTAATGATAGCTCGAGACACAGTCCTAAATATATTTTTGACAGACGTCAGACCAACCTGACCAACCCGCTGCAAGTCAATGTGTTTTCTTCAATGTGCAATAAAGACCTCTTCCAAGTGACACTGCTGTCACTACTGATTCACAAAATATACCAAAAGATGAAGCATGCAGAAGGATAGAGATTAAAATCTCAGAATACAGCCATATTACAAGCCACCTTTCCAAATAAATATTAAAATTATGACTATAATAAAATGAAACAACAACAAAAAAATCTTAGAAAACACCTTAGTCTCTATGGAGAGTACAAACAAGAATTGAGAAGAAAGATCTTTTCAACTAGTGGATCACTACCATTCAGGTGTCTTTAAAAACTACGTACTCCCACCTCCAAAGCACCTTCTCCTTGAAGAGAATTATAATCCTTCAACTTTCCAAAAGCTACACATTTAAACTATATAGCTTTACCATTCCCATTAGAACTTTTTTATTTTTCAGACTCTTAAGTTTCATCATGTCAGCAGTGCTGCATTATTTAAGTTAAAATAAGTTTTAAGTTTTCAGCCTGAAAATCTGACAATACTGTTAGGGTAGTAAACTGTGAAGAACATGAGTACTTGGGACCAGCATGAATGAGCAGCAAGACTGAACAAGTCAACATGTCTCCCTGAGCTCTTACTTCCCATACTATCTACGTATTCTGTTGAGATTGTGAACTGTCTTGCTGTATGGTTGCCAAATGCTCGGAAAAGTGGATTTCTTTGAAAACCCACTGGTGTCCCTAGCATAATACAAATAATATAGTAATGACTTGTGCTTAGGGGAAAAAAAACTTGGTTGCATTCCTGAAATGCAATGGAGAGTTATTCCTAGTATCTCCAGATTAATTACATCTGACAAAGCAGTACTCAGACAAATACAAGTTACCAACACATAGTCTTTTCTGGTATGCCACTAAGACAGAAACATTTTTGGGTGGCATCCAAATCATCCAGCTATTACATTTACAGTGGTGTCACAGTTGAACTTCTCTGGGAAGTCTGCTGGCTAGCATGAAAAGTTGCCAGCTTTACAGTTTCACTCCTAGTTTTTGAGACAGTAGAGTCTAAAAGTGAAGATTATACACACTGTCTAGTAATGCAGAGCTGAAACTCTTCTGCATTTCACATAAATGTGCAAAACTTCCTAGCAAACTGACCTATTTACCAAAGATTATCACAACATTGCTCTGAAAATGTATTATGAAAACTGTATTTTTGCCTCATATTTCTGTTTGTTGACAAATACAGACCAGAGAACTCAATCAGAGGAATAAAACCCACTAAATACGTTATTGTCTTACAGGTCTGTGCTTTGTAATAAACAGTCATAATGTAGCTTCAGTGTTTTTTAAGATTTATAAGTGAGCAAGTTGTCCTAGATAAATACTGGTTCTTTTTCAGGCCCACATATACAATTACCCCTGTAAATGAACTCTCACCCCTGGCAGATACAAGAACTCATGCACATTTAAGAGATTCGTTCTCTCTTCTATTTTTCTGAAACATCTTTGGTAGATAGAATTAAATTTCTGTTTAAAAACATGAACATGGAAGTCAGCTTTGGCAAGCTTTTGATGCTTATCCCTGACTCTTCACTGTGTATCAGGTACATATGCCAGCCATCTGATAAGGTTTTTCCTCATTTGTGTACCCAGAAAATGTGTTTGACACTTCAGACATGAAAATGATTAATTAATAGGGAATGCTAGGAGAAACTGTAGTAACATTGCTATACTGTAGTTTACTAGTATTTATTCCTTCTTTAAGAAATATCACAGTGTACATCATCTGACATTGAATTTATCATAACAACTGTCTTTTACATGTTCATCCACTGAATAACAAGTGCTGATGCAGTCATTCATCGGACTGTATGTTTCTGATATATTATGTCACTGCTTCATCAGCTGCACTGATTCTTTGTCTAAAAAGATCTGGTTTGGTTTGGACAGAGATTAAAGAAGTGATCAAAACCCGTTCCTGTTGGATGAAAAATGAATACCAAGCAATTTGGGACTCATCCAAAATTATTCAATTTCCAATAAACAAGAAGTGTTGAGTAGGTGCATGACATTACTGGAAACAATCACACTGATGCAGAAGAAAGGGCAGTAATTAATTTAATATTTTAAAGTATAAATCAGTGAGATGCCAAATTCTTTTGTTGAGTTTTTATGCCATCTGAAGGAACTACTCTATCATGCTATCATAAAAAAGACCTTTTCAACTTTGCTAGAAGTTTGCTGTGATACTTTTCAGAAAATATGAATTGAAGTGATGAACATCCTTCCTAATGGGCTTCTGGTTTACAGGTATGGGAAGTCCATTTTATCAATTTAACTACATTTACCATGTTTCAACGCATTATTATTGCTAACACATATTACTTTAGCACAGAAAATTCACAGAAAAGTATAATTTTTTAAACTTTGACAATCTGTACAGTATATAGATACCCAAATGCAAAAAATGACAAGCTTTTTCAACGTATTGACACTTTCTTCAACCTAAACTAAAGACGACCATAAGCCCGAGTTCTCACTATGTCTTTCCAAAAATCAACATCCTCCATGTCCGTTTCATGCCACTCATACCTACTTCAAGATAAAGTATGGCAACTGAAATAAAGCAGTAATTTGCCAGTTTTTGACACAGAACATATAGTACTGAGTAAGCTACGAAGGTTAAAAAAAATAAACTAGTGCAATCTTATCTGGTCCATTTGTTATTTAACTTTGTATGAAGATGGTGGATAAACTATGCAATATCAGAGGCATGTCAATACTTCTAACCAAGCTAAATTCCTACCAGTGTTGTACTACAATGGGCACCTATTTTGAAGAGCTACAGTTCTCTATTCTTTCCAGTGAAACATTGATCTCTGCGACATGTAAAGAAAAAAAATCTATACTCAGTTTATGAACAGAGTAGCACCACAGAATACACAGGATTTAACTAAATTTAAAGCATCTGTACTCCAAAGTAGAACTTGAAAAGAAACAGTGATGGCAGATAGGATCTCACAGTAGCCAAACAGACTAAAGTAACAAAAGGAAGAGGAGAAAGATTAAAAACCTGAAAAGTAGTTTGAGAGGAAAATGAATTTTAAAGTTCTAAAATCTAAGGCTGAAATATTCAGCCCGTTACTTGTCCTGGTGATTGGTATTCCCTTAAATAGATTCAACATCATCACATGGATTCACAATCTTTTAAACTCAAGGTGATAGTATTCCCTCAAGGTGACAGTATTCCTCCACGGCTTGTTTCTAGTGCTTCAGTCAGCAAAAAAGAAAAGTCACTGAGGATCAGCAGTCACTTCCAACCAGTCTGTGGTCCTCTGGATCATGCAAGTAGGAACAGTTCACAATAAGTATGCCAAGCTCCCAGACAGAAAAACACTAGGCATGTTGAATCCATATGTTCTGTAGCAGAGAGCTTTGCAAATGTTTTTAATACCATAATTCTTCTTTGGTGGTAGCTAAGAGGTCCGCTGTCCAATCTTCTCTAAAAACTTTCATATTCTTTCTGTGTAATACCTTTAAAATTCATTCTTTTCTACACAGGCACATAATACATATTCATATAATTAAAATTCATAATCCAAAATCATTACTATAACAGCATCCTGCTTTATGATTCTTAAGATATAATACTATATGAAAAATTATGCAAATAAAGGGATTTAGAAGGAACTCAAGAGCATCCCAGTATATCCCCATGCCTGAAGTCATTCAAGGTCAGGCTTGATGGAGCTCTGAGCAGCCTGACCTAGGTAGAGATGTCCCTGCTTGTGTAGGGAGGTTGGACCAGATGACCTCTAGAGGTCCCTTCCAGCCTAAAACATCCTATGATTCTATATGTTACCCATACTAGAGAATTCCTGTTTTCCTAACTTCTCTTCTAAGCTCAGCTCTACTCAGAGAAGTCCACCTTCAGTAATCTTAAGTAGGCACTCCCCATAAGCAGCTTATCTCAATCAAGTGCATTTGCTCTTATATTTAATTCAAATATCCTTCCTACTTCTTCTCCTGATCAAAGTACCAGCCTTCCCTCAAGCTTTTGTGTTTGAAAGCTGCTATATTACCATCAAACTTTCTCTTTTCTAGACTAAAGTAATTCTTTCAGATTTATCTCATTCACTGCTTTTACTAAACCTCCAACTTTGTTCTCCGCTAGACCTCTCTTTTAATTTGTTCACTTCTTTCTGCAAGAGTTGCACTGAAACTGGCTACAGGACTCTGACTGACAGACATCCCCCCAGTATCAATTTGACCAGAATAAATATCCTACTGTGACTACGCTATCTCTAATGCTCATACTGTACACTATAGACTAGTTTATAGGAAAAACATTGCACTTCTGAATAACATCCTGGCTGAACACTGAGCAAATATCCAGCAATGCACCAATATCATGGATACTGCATTTTGTACAGAGTATTATCTCTTAAGTGTACTTGACATTTCCTTCTTAAACGCAGCATTTTTCACTAAGTGCATTTCTTAATACTACTTTTCCCCTCATTTGTAAACATTATCGATAGTTTCAATTTAATGAGATCATATCATACATAAGTATTGTCTCCTGGAGAATTTTAGGCAGCAGAAGAAACAGAGGTCTTTAGCAAGTAGCGCAGCAATTTTGTGGTTCTCTGACTCCTATCAAATCACGCTTTTTTTTTAATGCTTTGAGATGAATTTCCCAAACTCCAGCATTCTGTTTCTTATTTCACCCCTCCTATACATGGGTTCAACTCAAAACTTAGTATCTCCTAGATTCCCCTCTGGCCTCTTCTCCTGAAACAGCCAGCAATTATCCCTTTCTTTTAAAACCTCCAATAATTTGGAGGTCATGTTTTGTCAATGAATATTTTTTTTCTTCTTTGTGTGGGATGACAACTAAGCAGACCGCTACCAAAATCTTGTAATTATATCATACAAGGCAGAATTCATGTAACTAAGCTCATAAAGTTTTAAATGTTTCTATTATTACATCTGGATAACTGCTCTTAGGCAGTAAAATATAGAAAGGACATTTTTCAAAAAACAGAAAAGTACCATATTAATTTGTAGTCTCCCTGACACACTGTTTCTGACAAACTTACATACAAAATCAAAAACAACTCATCACCTCTTAGCTATGATTTTCAGAAACATCCCTATCATCTCCATTTTTCACCAAAGGTGGCAATAGCCTGTGAGGTTTCACAGGACCAAAATCCACTAAGAAAGGCACTCCATAAATCTTCATACAAAATTCATACAGACTTCAGACTCAGGATGGAGAATCAAGAGACAAAACATCCACAATACCCACATTTAGGGGGTCAGCAAAATACTACTATATTCCACAAATTCTAAGTTTCAATCAAGTTCAAGACCACCTAAAGAACCTGAAGGTGCACAAGTCCATGGGACCTGACGAGATCCATCCCCAGGTCCTGAGGGAGTTGGCAGACCAAGTTGACACCATATTTGAAAAGTTGTGGCAGTCTGGCGAAGTGCCTGTTGACTGGAAAAGGGGAAACATCACCCTCATTTTCAAAAAGGGAAAAAAGTAANAGCCCAGAAAGCCAACCATATCCTGGGCTGCATCAGAAGAAGTGTGGCCAGTAGGTTGAGAGAGATGATTCTGCCTCTCTACTCTGCTGTTGTGAGACCCCACCTGAAGTAGTGTCCCCTTGAGGGGTAATGGGTTCAAACTGGAAGAGGGTAGATTTAGATTAGAAATTAGAAGGAAATTCTTTACTCGGAGAGTAGTGACACACTGGAACAGGTTATCCAGGGAACTTGTGTATGCTCCATTCCTGGAGGTGTTCAAGACCAGGCTGGATGAGGTCCTAGGTGGCCTGGTCTAGTGGGAGGTGTCCCTGACATGGCAAGGGGCTTGGAACTAGATGATCTTGAAAGGTCCCTTCCAACCTAAACCATTCTATGATTCTAAGTTCCAGATTAGTGCCACTCAGATCTGAGGTTCTTCAGTACTTTCAACTACTGACAAAGTTTCCATAATCTATGTCCCTTCAGGTTGCATTGTAAAACAGGCTTGGCATCTTTACCTTAACTGGCATTCAAATTGCACCTGCTTTCAGAAATAAGCCTCTTACGAAAAGCACCAAAAATGAACACTAGCAAAATGTTTCACATATTCTCCTGTTTTCTGAAGTTAGATCAACAACTCAGAGCTGTTCAAACAACTCAGAGCTGCTCATCAACATTAATTACTGTATTTAGCTAACAGTGTAAAATTCATACAATTAATTCAGCGATGCTTACTTTGACTGTTTTGTCTTCTTAGAAGAACTTTTAAAGAATAAATAGAAACAAAATTATTTACTGATACTTAAACTGCAAGGATTCTTCCTTTTCCATAGTCATCAGAATGCTCAAGTTTCACCACAGTGTGAAATATACACAGTCCTAAACAGAACTGACTTTGAGGTGAGGGGCTTGAATCCCTCAATTCCTAATTGGTTTCGATTATGGCTGGGTTTTTTTAAATTCATTTTCCCTGCACATAACCACCACACAGAACCATCTAATGCAGCAGAACTTCGCTAAACACACACAGAAGCTTTTTTTTTTTTTAAATAATTTTTCAGTTTCTACATAAGATAGTAGCTGTAAAATTACCCTGTCCAGGCATGTTTTAAGCTTTAGCCTGTTGTTGAACTAGTTTTAAAAGCTGTTTAAATGTCCAAGTGTTTATCAGGCAGTTTTTGTTTTCTGAGCTAGATTCTGAAGATGCTGCTTTAAAGCAATGGGCCACCATTGCTTCTTTTCACAAATTAATTCTCTATTCTTCCAATACCTTCCAAAACCTACTCACTGAAGTCAGAAGTCAATGTTTGGATGTGATAGCACACAATAATTGCCAATTCTGTCCTTGGCTGATTATTGCACATTTTCTTTAAGCTCATTCAGCTATATTAATCCTATACAGTCTACCTTCATAAATCCAGAAAAAAAAAGCAAATGTTTTAATGTACTAGAAGATCTGAAGTTATTTTTAGTTCGATTGTATTAGTAAGAAACTAAGTGCTTGCTACTATAACAGACAAAATGAACACATTTGAAAAAAAATAAAAAATACTGTTACTTTAATGTTTATTCCACAGTTCAATGATTGCTTCCAATCTATCTGCACATAACAGCCTGCAATCAGCACATGAAATTATTCCTGTTCTTAGAGCTGAAATAGAACCCAACTTTCTTTGCTTAAAGTTAAATATTTGTTTGTTTATGATCACAGGATTGAGATGGAAATTAGAAGGGACCTCCGGAGATCATCTAGCCTAGCCCACCTCAAAACAGGGTCAACTAGATCAGATTACTTAGGACTGGGTCCAATCAGGTATTGAATAGCCCCAAGATTGGAGACACTAGTACTTCCCTGGATGACCTGTTCCAGTGCTTATAATCCTTACTGTAAAGAACTTTTGAATCCGTAAATCAAATTTCTTGTATTTCAATTTATGCCTTTTAAATAAGTAATTTTTCTTCTTTGGTTTAGAAAAAAAATATGAATATGACTCATTATGCATTATTTTTTGTTTTGAGTATTCCTCAGTCCATCGTTTTATTATTTCCTGAAATTGAGTCACAGAATATTACTAAATATTATGCATAACATTTTCACAAGGTCTAAGATCTAAACAATGTGATTCCTTTGGCATTATGAGGCAAAATGTTTTTGCAATGTTTAATGTCTCCCTACAAAACAAATTTCAAGACATTTAAGCAATGCTTAAAACCAATACCAACAACTATTCAATATACTTAAATAGAGTATATTTCCTTTTAGAATGAACATTTTACACTGGTCCTCAAACTCATCTGTAGACCAACTAACACCACCAGACCTTACCATCAGACTAATTCTCACCCAGCATATTCTCCTAATAGCTATTTTTTTTTTTTTTAATTAAAAGCTAAAGTGTAAGGGAATTTGAGTTTTCTATAACTGAAATCTGTAAATAATCAACTCACTTCATGTAGACATAGCTATGGGAGGACAAAAAAATTTCTTAGTCACCCAGGCAGTAATCTCCAACTGATGAATATTCCTGTATTATGGAGCACATTTTTACAGACCTCCCTCTTTCTGCCTTCAGCTGTTCCATTCATAGACTTTTTTTACAGCCTATATCAGTTAACTCTATTGCAGACTCCTTGATTGTTTGATTATCCCATGATGACTGTCCTTTTTGGTGCAGTCTGGAGGGAAAAAAACAAAAAAAAGCAACTTTATTTTTAACATAAATCTAGTGTGTCTTCTCAGTCGTCTGTTTTCACATACTGCAAGATTGGAGCTGCTTGGGCTGGCATAGATCTTGTTAAGGACCTGTTCTCATTTCTATAAACTTTAGAAAATTCTAAAATTATTTTTCTTAAAGATTTTGAAGGTGCGTATTGTTTCAAGTTACCCCCTACACTGTAAGACAATAGTGAAAATATGCACTACATGAATTTGTTTCTTGATGATTTAATCTTCCCTCATGCACTGGTTGTAATCTCTTGCTCTTACCTCCCAAACACAAAAAACATACTAAACTGAGATTTCAACATGTCCAGGTGGGTTTCTTTGATTGTGGGATGGTTCAGCTCACAAAACCGAGCTACTGATTTTACAGTGAGGATGTTAGCTAAGGTATGGACACTGTTAANAGTTATTGACACTGTTAATAATCCTTCAGTGATTCCTCATAAAACCTGAGTTTCAGAGAGAGTAGTTCTCCCACAGTGCATTGAAACAAAAGAGAGCTCTTCATTTTCTGCATCACAAGAGGTACTCAAAATACTCCAAGGGGAGACAGTAAGCACACGTTAACTTTGATAGGTCTTTGCAGCGTGAACTATTGATACCCAGGGCAGCTATTCTGACTGCTAAGACAATAAATTCAGTCATCCATGTTCTTTTCATAATAAAGGTCATACACATTGTAATCAAGTCAGTTTTTATTTGGCTGATCAGCTTTCTCAAACAAGAACAGAGATAGGTAGGGAGAACAGTCAGCAGGTAAGGATAAAAAAAGAAAAAAAAAAAATTTAAAAAAGAGAGAAATGGCATTACAGAAAATTGCTTTATTAAGCATCGAGAAAATTTTTTTGATCTGCTACTAAGATGTGAAAGGACAAATTAAGAGGAAAAAAAATGCCCTAAGTATCTTTCCTATTTTTATAAATTGTTCTCAAATACCTTGAAAAATAAAAACATGATTGAATACTACTTGCATATCCTTTTTCATCAGGTATTTGTACTTAGTATAAAGAAAAAAAACAAGCCTTCTGAGAAAAGTGCACTGCTGACATAGTAAATAGCAAACAAAAGCAGGGAACAGAAGAGTCTTCAAGTAGCATTTAATTGCAAAGGACCTTTCAAGGAATTTTTCATATTTTCCCAAAGAAATCCTCTGCAAAGTTGTATTTCAGCATCAAATTCACAATTAACTATTTTATATTGAATACAGTACCAATCAAGTTCAACATCGGTTCTGCAATTCACTGTGACTAGACTAAGGAATGTAAATGTCGCTAAGTGTCCTTCAAGTCTTCTGTTAAGCTTGAGCACCAAATTCCTTTGTAGTTCTTCTAGGGTATTACCATTAGTACAGAAGGGTTAATAGTAAAGGCTGATGATTGTTTAAAAATTCACATAACCGAAGTGGATTACATTGCATCTACTGAGAGGATCAACAATGTAAGCCTACACTAAGCCGTTATTGCAGAAACAAAGCTTGCATTTTAAGCCTTTGGAAACAAGCATAAAATGGACAAAAGAAAAAATTCTTCTGATGTGAGAACAAGGCAAACACTACATGCTTTTCATGCAGACTCACATTTTCAGAGCCATACAGAATACATGAAAATGGACAAACGGCCTTCTCCAAAAGCTCATGATGAACTCCTGACAAGATCAGCAAACTTGGAGAAAAGGACAAAACAGATAACTGTAAGTGATCAAATGGTATAAAGGAAGCCTTGTCTTCTCTCTTATTCTAGACATAATCAATTTAATTATCTGGAATTTAGGAATGAAGATTGGAAGAATCAAACACTTGTAAAAAGCTGAGGTTTTACATCTTCAGTGAAGTGCTTGATGTTCAAAGGCACTAAATACTGCAAATTTCTATTAAAGTCAGTGAAATCTGAGTTTTTTCAATACATACCCACTTATCTGTCCAGTTAGAACTCAAACCTCATTAATTCAACTTTGAAAATATTAACAGAATCCCTTGGGATTGTTTCAACACTTCCTCTTATGCTCCCTGAATGTTGTACAAAATTAAAACAAAACAAATGAAAAAGATAAACAAACCCCAGGCTGGGCATGCTTTGTGATTTGGAATGTCATTGTGGATTGTCTGTAAATATCTCTTCCCAAACACTCTCCTATGGATGAAGATGCTTATTACTATTTCTAGATGCAAAATATAACAGTTCAAGCTTTCTGACAAAGTACTTGGCACAGGCACAGTGGAAAATTCTGATGCTATCAAAGTAAATGAATATAATGTATTCAATCTAGTAGCAGCTCATGGGTAAGTCATTGCACATGCTAGATAAATTACAGAAAACATCCTAACCTTCTTCAGAAATCCTATTCTTCAGCAGTGAAGATTATACATATTTTAAGCACCATGATAAGCTTCTTCAAGGTGCAGCTAGACAGGAGAGCATCATTCAACACTTCTACAATTTAGGTTTCTAAATATAACTTGCTTTTGTTTTAGTTCTCTCTTGAACTGAAATTGGATCAGCTACTGAAAAGTCTAAGAGTTAACATTAATCATAGCTGAAGCAGACTACTGCAGACAGGTTCTGTTTTTCTGAAGTGTTTTTAAACTGTTAACAGGAACAGGCTTTAAGACATTCGTCTTCTGTGTTTACTTTAAAAAGAGTATCATTATTTAAATGATGCTTTTTATGACTCAACTAGTAATGAAGCTCACATATGGAACAGTAATTTTCCTAGTACCGTAAAAATGAATTCAATGAATTTTGTTGGTTTTCAGAGGTTAGTTTTGCAAGACTCAGACTGAATACTAAGAACTTA
The DNA here is from genome assembly GCA_013401335.1 of Brachypteracias leptosomus. Lineage (NCBI taxonomy): Eukaryota > Metazoa > Chordata > Aves > Coraciiformes > Brachypteraciidae > Brachypteracias > Brachypteracias leptosomus. The sequence goes on along the minus strand of VYZX01023022.1, from coordinate 63,790 downwards.
CAACAGTTCTGCGAAATGGGCAATTTAAATTAAAAAGGGGTAGAAGAACTTTATACCAACTTTGATTCCCAAACTTAAAATTTAAGGATGATATTAGGATCTCCTGTAACATTTTGCATCTCAGGCTTTGGATCTTATAAAACATGGATAGGAAAAGGCAGAACAGGTTAACTCCTTCCACACTGTCACCCTACTCACACATTCTAGCTAGTCAGAATAGATACAAGTTTCTAAAGGTTTTTCCTCTTCACATCCCTGATAAAGTGGCATGGCTGCTGTTTCTCCTACTCTCAGTCCAAAAGCTGATCTTCATCTTGGTGTTTTTCAAGATATATAACAAGGCTTCCCCTCTTTCGGTCTTGATATTTTTCCTCACTTAAGAGAGGGGAAAGGAGAGAATTGAATTTATAAGTGTAACTTTCTCTCAATGTTGCCTCAATACTTTCTTAAAATGTTATCTCTTTCCTAATTTTTAAAATGTATTGATCAGAGCAGTCAAAAAAGTTGTGCAGAAAGATCATATGAAGTTAAAATTGCATCCGTGCATAAAAAATAAGTTACTTGTTTGGCTATGTCATCATCTACTGATGAGATAAATACTAACTGATACTTCAGAAAATTGGAAAGTCAGAATATTACCTTTTTGATTTGGCTTCATCTCATTGGCTTAAATTTCATGGCTCAGAGCACAGTATTTTTGCTAGCACTTCAAGTAGAAATTAAGCAACATGGAAGACAAAAACCATTTAAAAAAAAAGAAAAAAGAAAAAACTGCTATTTCTTAAAAGCCAGTAAGATTTTGACGGAGAATATGAAAAATTTTGTATACACTGTATTCTCTTCCTTTTACTCTTGCTACATTTTCCAAAAAGCTGATTAGAATAGAGCAAACTGGTTGCAGCAGCCAAAAGCATTTTTTCGGACATGTAATCAATTCTTTGCCCTGTGGACCGCTTTGACATCTCATATACAGTACACACATAAATAGGCCAAGATATGTCACTGGCACTGACCTAATACCCTCATTTTTCTGATTACAGACCCGCTCTCCAGTGTCAAGCTACACAGCAGTTTTTGCAGGCAAACAACTCAGAAGATTAACAACAAAAGAGAAATTATAAGGTGCCTCTATTCCAGAAAGTTGGAGCTGAGGAAAAATGCAATATTGCTCTACAAGTATAATACCTAAACTTGGTTTCAAGGACACATTTTATATACAATCATGCATCATAAATAAGAGATAATACAATTATTTTGCATTTTTCAGGTTAACATATTAATATACGACAATTACCACAACAATTTTTCACAGGTAACTTACAGGGCTTATGAGCTGACATCCAGAGACCTTCAGCCATCCCTGGGCTTTTGCTGCAGTGCTACTATGGACAGAATGAACTAGGACTGAAGGTAAGAGACAGTGAAAGACACCGTGTAAAGAGTACTGCCTGCCTCACTGTTCCTCTTCAACACATCTATTCTTTTTCTATTCCTATTATAGCAGCATATTAACTTTCCCAAACTAACAAGTAAAAGGGCTAAGATACATTAATTGATAAAAGTCTATCTAGGAAATTTTCATCATTAGCTTTAGATATAGTAGCTCTTCATCTCATCTCAATTCTTTTGTATTCACTAATCCTTTAGATATCCATTAACATTAAAAAAAAATAAAGTTTTCAAAAGTAAAAGTAAATATTAAAAAGGAAATTCTATACTAGAACAATTTTTACTCATCTAAATTTTAACTATAATTAATACATTTTTTAACCCAAGGGTTCTTATCCTTTTAAAATATTTTCTTCAATACTTGTCTTGATAAACATATTTCTCCTTCTCAAACTTTCAATCAGATTGGATGCAGTGGTATTGAAGACCCTTCTTCTGCACCTCCGTAGTGTTATTAATGTCTTACAAGGGCAAGAAGAAAGGTGAAAACAAACATTTTCAACAACAAGAGGAAGCATAATTAAACTTTTATTCATGTTAGCATTTAAAGAAATGTGATATCATTTTAGTATGCTGATCTCTGAAGGAGATGAGGGAGATACAAAGTCTCATACATTCTAAGAAGCGATGTAGTAAAAATTCTTCTGTTAAAAAATGAATATAACATAACTGCCTGATATTTTACATAGCTATCAGATACCTGATATTAAATCTTTGATCTGGAGAAAGTTCTGTCCACTGAACTGGCAATAGTGTGAAAAGGAACGTACTGGGCTTCGTTAAATGCTCAGCACAATAACTTATTCCTGACAAGAGTAGAAGAGCGACAAGCTCCACCATAGGTCTTAGCATAGTGAAACACAAGAAGTTTTACAAGACAAAAAACTGTCTCTGAAGCGAAAAACTGAACTGTGAAGAGAACAAATACAGGATCAATCAGGACACATCATAGGCAGAAGAGAAAAAAATCCCTGTAGCACTGATATATCCCTTGGCACAAGCCACCAAACTAGCTCAATAAAGATACTGAACAGAAAACACTACTGCATGACTCTTCCCAGTCAGTACCCACAGAGCAAAGTGACAAGTTGGTAGAAAGAACAGGATGGAAATAACCACAGTATCCCAAAGTCTAAGGAGCTGGACTTGTTGATGCCAACTGGCAACTGATCACGAGTACAAACTGGAACACGAACCAATTCTTTTGAATGAAGGGGAATCAGGAAGCCATCACTAAATCAACAAAGGACATCTTCACTCTTAAGTTCCAAATTTTGTTAAATGAAGATCCCAGCCCCACCTTGGCTGGTATGTCCTTGCCAAAAAAATCTAAAGAAAGCATTCATAAAGTAGAAGCTTCCCTTGTTGCCTCATCCCAAATTCAGCCTACACATGCATGAGTTTAGGATTTTGGTTCATCATGCACACATGTACTGAAATAATGATTTACATGCACCATAGTAAATGATGCAATAAGTGCAAATGATAAGTAATGAAGAAAATAGAAGCAATGCTAGCACATTTAATTACCAATAAGGAACCAAACCATGTCTGTGGTAAATTTGAGTGATCTTATATCAATATGCAGTTTAAAGCAAAGAAAAATCTGAACATAAAGCTACAAAGTCCTCTCAGTTCATAACAACTTTGATCTTTCTATCAGAACTCAGAGTAGCAGTCCAAAGTGTTAAATGAACAAAAGATTCAAGTCATGCAGTTACATACCAAGGAAGATAAAAATAGCACGAGAAAAATTTCTAAACTGATTTCAACCTCCCTAGTTCAGATTTACTAAATTCTGCAGTATTTCAAACTGAGTGATATATTGATCAATAAATATAAAATTCATGAATAGAGACATACTGCTGCTGCGGGGGAAGAAGCAGGTTCCCTGATCATGGTGTAGCAATTAATTTTACTGAATTATTAGAAAGTGAAATGAAACACAGACATTAATAGCTAGGCAGATGAATTTAGGGCATATTTAAACAGGGTATGTCAATCATGCAGTATGGCTTTCAATGAATAAGTAGTTTAAAATCTGTGTAGGCAAAGTCTTTGGGGACAAGGCTGGTGAAGCACTGGCCCAGGCTGCCCCAGGAGGCTGCAAGATGGCCAGCCATGAAGGTCCTCAGCACCTGCCTGGACAAAGTCCTGAATAACGCTCCAAATTCAGTATTTGCTCTGTTTTGGCCTAAAGGCCCACTTAATTTATCCTATAAATTCTGTGAACACTTGTGGAAAGGGTTCACCCAACAGTTAATAAACCTAAACTCACTTGTTTTAGTTTGGTTTTGTATTCAGCTATTAGCCTTAAATATTACTTGGAACTTTTGTTGAAGAGCAGCAAAATGTATAATACAAACAGATTAAAAAGAAAAAATGTACTTGGTTACAACAGAAATGAGCAAATTCCAATTTAGTTTATTATAATGCTATCTTTATTCTAATTGTGCTGTTCATTTCCTTCCTAGATTGGTATAATATCAAAATCAGATTATATTTATTTTCATTCAGTTGTAAAGTACTTATGGAAAACATTTTCCACTAAAGTAATGCAAAGTATTACTTCTGATATATAGTTCTTGTCTGAATAACTACCAGTACTCAGAGCACTCTACAGTGATGGTGAAGAAATAGTTACTCTGCTTGTCACTCTGCCTTCATAAAGCAAGTCTTTATTACAAACATACTTTATAATGGCATTGTATAAGACACAAATGAAATGCAGTTTAGCTTGATAAGAGTGTAAACATTTAATTAAAATAGATAACGACTTAATCACAAAACAAGATTGCTTATCATGTAATGTAAAAAAGATAAAGTAAATAATTACTTTATAAATAAATGTCCTTAAATTCATACACATTTTATTCTCAGTAATTTCCATTTTAACATTCATGTGCTAGGACTGATTCAATAAAAACCTGAAATTTGTTCCATCCTAAACATTTACTGCTTTAAGATACTACACAAAGGAAGATGAATAGCTTAACGTCCTAAAGTTACCTCTTTGCTTACACTGAAACTCCTCCAATTCTAAACCATCATAATTAGGCATCTATTTAATACAGAAATCTCTGAACTACAAATGAAGACATCTGCCAAAAAATCTGATAGTGTTTAAAAGACCAGACTACCTTCAAGTATTAGTGTTTCTAAAGCTATCCTTAGATTGTTTTAATCAAAATGCAGATTTGTTCATACATACAGTAGAACTAACCATTTTTTCCCCTTTTCTTCTTATCCTTTACTTTTTTCCCCACTAATTGATTTTGAGCTGCTTAGCCTCTGAACTGAAGCATGTTGTAGCCCTCCTGCTTCACATTTGTATGTTTTCTTCAGTTTTAAGGCATACTGACTGAATACAAATTGACTGATAGTAATATATTCAAGTCTCTAGTACTCCTGAAAATTTTGGTCACATATTAACTGACTTGAATGTAAAAAAGGCATGTGAAAACACACCTGCTGTTAGGAGATGCTGTTTCCTGAAATACAATGAACACTGTGTACGTGCACACACACGTACACATACAGATGTGAAGGCATTATTTTGATTAAAAGATAATTGTAGTGTTCATTGCATGACTAAAATCATTATTATAAGTTCTCAACCTAGTAAGAAAAATTATCTGACTCCTCTAAATATGCACAACAACTGAGTCAATGAATTACCTGGCTGCTGGTCACACAGTCCAAGAGAAAGGTTCCTGTCCCAAAGTTACAATAATTACTACACATCTCAATCTTCCAGTGCACCTGCATATGCACAGAATGTACATACCCAGTCTGCACCTCATTTGGGGCAATCCCTGGTATCAATTCAGACTGGGGGATGATGGGATTGAGAGTAGGCCTGTGGAACGAGACTTGANTGGAAAGAGACTTGAAGGTACCAGTGGAGGAAAAACCTGGACACAAGCCTGCAATGCGAGCTTACAGCCCAGAAAGCCAACCTGGAGAAGAGAAGGCTCCAGGGAGACCTTATTGAAGCCTTTCAGTGCTTGAAGGGGGTCTATAAGAAAGATGGGGACAGGCATCTTAGTAGTGCCTGTTGCAAAAGGACAAGGAGTAATGGTTTGAAAATAAAAAGTGGGTAGATTCAGACTAGATACAAGGAAGACATTTTTTGCAAATGAGGGTGTTGAAACACGGGAAAAGGTTGCCCAAAGAGGTGTGGATTAGGGTTGAAGCTGAAGATGTTCCTGCTCATTGCAGGAATGTTGGTACTAGATGACTTTTAAAGGTCCTTTCCTACTATTCTATGATTCTACAACAGCCAGAGGCAAAGATTCAAGCCACATACATCCAGCAAGAACCTGGCACTGAATATGCCAATGACAAATTGCATTCATGTTCCATGCACCCAAATTAGTGCAGCCTACAAATTGTCAAAAGGAAATTTCTGCATTACAATTCTACAAGAACCCCACCTGATAGCTGAATTTGTCAGGAAGGAATACAAATAAATGCATCCTCCTTCTGGTCTGAGATACCCAGTGTCCATGCAGATTTTCAGTACTTATGACTGTACAATCAAAAACACCAAGTAACTGTAATCACAGGAATAATCTGTTGAAGACTGAAATAAAAGACAACATGAATCATGATGTTTAACTAGATAGTATTTACATTGTCTTTTTTTAAAAAATAAATTTTAATAGTCTCATTGATTTGACACAACACTACATGGCACAAAGATCCATTCACAAGTTTCAACACTAAAGTGATGAAACATCCACAGCTGTGCTCAGACACAGAAATAATGCATCCCTATGTACAAAATAGGAAGAAAAGTAATATTTAAGTGTAAGAATGACAGACAATTTCTTTCCCCATTCCCTTAAAACCTTCTTAAAATTCATATTACTTGTCATGTATGTCCTTATTTGTATTGTGCTCTTGACAACACTACAGAAGTGAGAATTTTGAATCAAAATAATTTGAAGGTAGCACTTTTGAAAAAAATTGAGTTAAAAATGCAAAAAGCATGCAAATTTCTGCAGAGAGTTATTGAATCTCTAGCATGTAGCAGAGCAGAAGGCTGGAAGCCAGACCAGACATATAACCTGCTCTCAGAAAACCTCTGCAATTTGGTATTACTCATCTTGCTCATCCTGAAATAGATGCAGATCAAAGATTCACCTGGCAAAGAAACAGCAAACATTTACTAAGATCTACAAATATTCATCTATTTCCATAACTTCCTACTAATTCAACAATCTGAAAAGATCTGACAGGGAGACACACAATTAGCTATAAGAAAGTACTTATATTAAGACTACTGAGCATCATGAAAGTTCGTATTTCTGTCATTTCTCAGGCTTCTATGTATTTTTTTTTTAATCTAAACCAAGACTTTATGGCAAAGACTCCAGTACATAATTTTTTTCATTGGCAAATATAAGTGAAGATGATCTCTGAAAAGTAAAT
>VYZX01023022.1:21236-43918 GCA_013401335.1 Brachypteracias leptosomus | reverse complement strand
ATTTCCTTATATCATTTATAAGAATGTAATGGGAAACAGAACAAATTATACATAGGTCACATCCATTGCTCTATCTTTACCCAAAAGGACTTTTTTCCTGTCCCATTCCCACACAACACGCACTTAAAAGTACAGCATAAGCTACCAATGCCAATGACTGTACATCAGTTTACTGAAGTGCAACACAGCCTTACACTGTTAAGACATAAACGTGAAAAAAATTATGCTACATCTCACTGAAGAAAGAAACTTAGCAGCAACACTGGCTCTCAGCAGCATTACCCTCATCCTGACAAAACTACAGAGCTTCAAGCAGAAATACACACATATATAAACATTAGCAGACTAGAGCTACCAAACTCACTTGAAGTATTTGAGTTTCACAATTCATTTAAAAAACATGTCATTATCATTTAGATAGATGGTGGCAAAGGCAGCTTGATCATATTAATGTACTGAAGGGGATAGCCCATTTTTCTCTTTTTCCATCTCCTTAAATCCTTTTAAGAAGTCAGAAAGAAGCTTTTATGACATGACCTGTCCAGTTTCGACCTTTTCATCTGGATCTCTGAGAACAGACTGCTCCCAGATAGGACCAGATTTCACAAATACATATAGGAAATAGTTTAAAGTTAGTCAACTCAAAGCACAGATTGGAAGAAGCAAGATACCAGAAGTGGATCATGATACAGGGGTGAGGAAACCTAAGTTTGGGAAAGGCCAAAGAAAATGCAGTATCTGTTGGGTTTTGGGTTTTTTTTTAACCTTTTCCCCCCCCCAACTTTAACTCACACTATTTTTTCAGTAGTCATTTCAATAACCTACCTCTCTTTAGAATTCAGGACATTTTTTCCCAAAAAACCTGTGACCTACATATGAATCTTAGAATGCTCCACTAGAAAGAAAATGCTGGTTTTAAGTTATGTTTTCTTAAAGCTATTTTTACAGAACAAAGAATAAACTAACAACAGATTAACAAAAGTCATCAGAAGATTAAGCACTATTCTAATTACAGCTACCTTCCCACAAAACACCTAAAATAACTATTGCACAACAAAAAAACTTGCATTACAGATCGGATAGGTATTTACCCGAACATTAAGAGACAATATAATTTTACATTAATGCACACAATTAATAGGACTAATGATACAGTAGGATAATTTCCTTATTTTAGAACAGAACACCAGTTAGTACTTACTAGATCTTTTCCACAGCCAAAAATACAGACTACAGAAATAGCATTCAATGAGGAACACAGTCCTGAAGAACAATTTTGCTTACAAATCCTAGAATCAAAATATTCTATAATCTAAAAAAAGAAATAAAGCAAATTATTTCACTCAGAAAACAGCTTATAGCAGAAATTTATCAGGCAACCTGATTCTACTGACTCAGATAAATAGTTTCTGGAAATATTCTTAAATTTCATCCAGTCTGCGAATTCTGAATTCATTTACAAATTATACCATACAACATATACCAAGATGCCCAACTTAACCAATGCAATCAGAATCAAATAATGTCAAGAATTAGTAGTATTTTCACCATTGCTCTGAGTGCAACAAATTGTCCATTTCTTCTGTCTTCTGCATTCACATACATTTTCTTAAAATGTTGCTTAAGCTTCTTTATTGCAGGTTACAGAGAATCTGGCGTACTGGGCCTAAAACCTTTAAAAAAAATCAGTTATTTTCATGTCAATGTATATGTTTGGATGGCAGAGGCACTAACACATATATAGCTGGAACAAGTTATACAAAAATGCTTCTGAAGTTCTCTCTTATTTTGGAATTGTCTTAATAAGGAATGTTTAGATTCTGGAAAAGGAACATTACCTTTGTGAGCCAGGTTTAGAGGAAGCATAGTACTTTTGTCATTAGAATACTTGAGTTCTGTCATGAAAGATTCAAATACTCAGTCCTTGAAATTCTCCTACTATCTACTGCCAATGTAAAAAGTACTCAAGATGCCAGACTCTTGCCAAAGCATAAGAAAAAACACACTCAGAACCTGACTGTCACACCTAAGTTAGTTGATTCTCAATTTAGTAATTTCTGGATACAGTTTAATTGGTCTCTTCTATTTTGTATCTCTTGTGTGACTCAACTAAAAATTCATTTATTCAGACATCCTCTTCTTTCTTGGTGTTTACGACTACCACAACCTTGTATCTGGGGAAGCAGGAAGAGTAAGTCAAAAATATTTGAAGACAAAGCCTAACATGTCCAAAAGGCAGTAAAAATGAAAAAGTCAAGTCTTCTGCAACATTGACCTACAGGAAAAGGGATAATATTTCTTCTCAGCTCTCTAAAAGGGTCTTCACTAAAAACCCTAAGAGCTAGTAAACTATTTGCAGCAGAGGAGTAACTGAATAGAGTTTGCCTTTCTCTACCCAGTTGTCAGAAGCATCCTTGCTTCTTCAGGAGTGGAAAAGGCCTTGGGTTCTCCATCCTCATGATGGGTCCAGACATCTCTGCCAGTTTCTTAGCAATTTCCTAAGACGAAGCAAAGTGAGCCTGACTCAGTTCTATAGGTGTTGCTGCTACTTGACAAAGCCCTTGGAAAAGGTAACAGACAGGTTCAATAGAAGATAGTAGCATATAACGTGTAAAAGTTTATTTCATTCCCCAAATCCACCTTCACTTTAACTCAGCCACTTTTTGCAGCTATAAGTTCTGCACTACACTCAATAGTTCCCCACTGTATGCTAGCTCATTTAATACAATCATAAAAGTTATACTTTCAGGACAAAGTCCACTATGCAGGTCAAAATCTTTTAAATTACATGGCAAAGTTACGGCAGGACACTGACATTTTATGAAGAGGCAAAGTAAAAATATTCATTATCTTTAACAGAGGGATGCTTAAGGCTGAAAACCTAAAGATATTGTTTCTTTTAAAAAACACTTCCACCCTGGAAAGGCCCTATTCACTTGACATTTTGAACAACTTTTCACTAAGAAAAGGTGAAGAGGAGTTTTCACCATGACTACAATATCTGTTATCATAGTCTTAACATAGTTTAACACAGTCAGCCATTACCTAGTTCAGATTCAGTAGGAAAAGAAAATTAAGTTGGCAAATTGGATGAAGCTATCTGTCTTTCCAGACAGTTTCTTGGTTTGACTTTTTCTTTCTCTTATGTACGGCAGAGGGGAGAAGATAAGGAGAATGCTATGGCAGAAAGGAAGTTTAAGCTGTCCCTGGCTCAGTTAGGGAAAGTTAAGAGCTATACAGACTTTATAGCTATTTTCTAGCACCTTGAATACTGTGTTAAGTTTTGGGCCCCTCACCACAAAAAAGGGCACTGAGNGACAGAGAAGGAAGAAAGCCAAAGGAAGGGTAATGTCCACTGAAGGAAAAAGGAAGGCCTAAAGATCCCGAAGAGATGAGGATCCAGGCATAAGGGTATACAGAAGGGATGGCATAAGGGTCGAGAGTCTCATGACCCCTCAGCTTTATACTGAATATGATGTATATGGGATGGAATACCTCGCTGGTCAGTTTAGGGTCTCCTAGCCACTCCTCCCCACAGATGCGGTGTTTCACTTTCTGTNAAGAGCTATACAGACTTTATAGCTATTTTCTAGCACCTTGAATACTGTGTTAAGTTTTGGGCCCCTCACCACAAAAAAGGGCACTGAGGTACTAGAGCACAGCCAGTGAAGGGCAACAGATCTGGTGAAGGTTCTATAGCACAAGTCTCACTAGGAGCATCTGAGAGAACTGGGGCTGTTTAGCCCAGAGAAAGGAGTCTCAGGGGAGACCTCTTCACCCTCTACAACNAGCTTCAGAAAGGGCAGCTAGTTAGCAGAGACTCAGATGAAAATTAAAATCACTGAACAGAATTGGTTTGGTTCTAACTCAAACCAAGACAATATTTGAAAAAAAATTACTTCACCAAAAAGGGTTGTAAAGCACTGGAACAGGCTGCTCAGGGAAGTAGTGGTGTCGCCACCCCTGGAGGTATTTAAATAACAGGTAGGTGTGGTGCTGACAGACACGGGTTAGTGGTGACCTGGCAGTGCTGGGTTAACGGTTGGACTGGTGATCTTGAAGGTATCTTGCAAATAGAACAATTCTATGATTCTAAGTAGATCTTGTTTTGGAGGCAGATTAGTACAATGGGTATTATGACACTAATCAAGGCTTTATCATTTAATGGTTTTTCACATTATAGAAATAGGAGAATAAAAGTTATCAGAAAGAAATATAAGTGCAATGTCTGAACTTCTTGCCAACATTGTTTTTATTAATACAAATATATCATTATTAGGTTATATCGTACTAAGGCTTTATAGGAATGTAACATAACTGTGAAGTTTCCTAAAGAAAGGAAGAAAAAGACAACAGTGATACATTTAGTTTCCTAACTAACAATAACGTAAAGATACACGGGTAGTAAGAGTTTAATAACTGAGTTACAGCTATTTCCTGAGGCTTACGTAGTATTCGTAGCATTGCACCACAGCATGGAATATCAGAGCACAGTAGGACTGTTTACCCTGTCAGTCACTTGTCAATTTATCCAGCTTTCTACAAATACCCCTTGTATTTACAAGCAGTTTCACAAACCTCAGTAATTAAAGTTTTTAACACAACAATAGACACATTTAGCAAATCTACTAAATTAAAGCCACTAACATGCACAAGGAACGAAAAGTAATGCCATGGTTACCTTTCCGCAATTTGGAAAGCTACATGTAAAAATCTCCTATAGTTATTTATCTAAAGTACATAATTATTTTTCATGTATTTCCCAAAATTTTGGGTTTTTTTAAAAAGTCATATTAATAAGCATATGTGTATCTTCAAAATCAGCAGGTAATTTTTGGTTTTCTCCTCCACAGCTTGTTTCCCAAATGAAAAATAAGAAAACACTTCTTGGAATCATGGTAAAGAATGCTAGACTAACCAGATTTCCCACTAAGAATGCAGAAGATAATTCTTCAGGAGAGAGAGTCGTCATCTCCAGAAAAGACAGAAATCTAGACAGCACAATATCTATCAGCTGAGTTTACAGTGTTACCAACAAATAAGGTCACACCAAGGTTCATACAGTGATGAGAAATATTATGCTGAAGAATCTGAGAAGACAAAAAGCTTTCATTGCACCCAAGATTTTGATGAAGCTGATAACTGAAGGAAAGAAGCATGACTAAACATGATATCCCCTAAGCCCTGACAAGTTATACATGAACAAGTGTTATCAGAAATTACTGATCTTTTATGCATTAAATGACCTTCTATTTCTCTGCATACAATTTTTTCCTTTCATTTATCCATGATGTTTAAAAAGTGGATTTAACTAGTGGATTCCCAACTGCCCAGGATACTTAACTTGAAACACTCGAATACTGTGTTTGACTGCAATACGCAGTAAGAGTTTGTATAGGTGAGGAAATACAAATTTCTGTACTGAAATACTCCCAGTCCTGTGAATCTGGGTTCAGTTTTGGGAAGCTTGCATTTCCTGAGGAAACAAAACCCCCTGCAACTCCAACAGCTGGTCAAACAAAATATCTGTCCATGACAACAGGAGAAATTACTGCATCTTTCTCCAAATATAAATCCAATGATAACTATAAGTAAGACCCATCATGATTCAGACATGCAAGGTGAATTCTTCATCTCTGGAATGCTCTATAAATATTTCCTATGGAAACAGCATTCCTGGGAATTACAGTCTCACTTTCAAGTGATCCTGTACAGCAAAGCAAGTTATATAGTTTGCCAAATTTCTTGGTCCAGGTTCATGATGCAGGCTACACTGGTGGCACAGTCTGCCACTTTCTTCTTACAGAGTCATCTTACTCATTTAACACTGAAAAATACATGAAAACACCAAAGAACATCTTAGGTCATGAGAACAATCTGAGGACAAATAACAATTAGCTCCCTTAGCCAGGATCTCACATATATACATTATAAAAGTACTGTGATAGGAAAAAGGCAATCTATAAATACTAGAAGAATTCTGAATTTCAAAAGGTAAGCATGTTACCATCAAACTGTCATTCACTTCAGAGACAGTGTCCAAATACTAGGACATTGCATTGAGTGATTTATAAGACCAATTAATTATAGGCCATAAAGAAATCTTTAGGGCTAGAGCTCGCATTGATGGAAGTGGAAAAGTGGGAAAAATTGATTTCCTCATCATTATGAAAAAGGCACAGCATCTTTCATCTACAGATGCATCACTATTTTTCAAGATTCCCATACAATTTACGGTATTGTTTCTTGCATTTTTCATATGCTTCCCTTGGCATGAGATTTTATAAAGATGCTGGTAGTGCCATCTGCAGCTCCAAAAGCATCTCCTCTGTCAACAGCTTGATCTCAGATGAGTCATTCAGCTTGGGCTAGCAAGCAAGGAGAAAAACCTCTTAAACCCATGTAAATAAGTCAACTCAGTGTGCTGCATTAAATACCTTGCAAGAAACAGTCAGCCAAGGGAAGAGGGTAAACAAATTGTCTTTACCACAGTTTGAAATTCTAACCTTAAAATTCTGAATCTCTAAAGCCTGCCATGGCCCAGATTTTATTGCAAAATCCTGCATCATCATTCAAAACAAACAAAAGCTATCTCATTCCACCCAAGCAACACAGGTCTCTCTAACCTTTGGCAGAGGAACACGGACAATCTGATAGAAAATAATCTGCCAGCCATCAGTGCTGATACTCACCACAGGTATCAGTACCATATGGTAGACATCCACTACAGGACATGAACTTATTTAGCAGAGAAGCTAAGCAGTACATTTAGAAAAAGCTAATATATCAAGTTTACATGTAAATTGTTTATATCCCAAAGTAGCAGACAAGACTGCATCAAACACAGAAACAGCAAAAGTTAAGACCTTTGTGCTCTGGCATTATTTTTTCCACTCTACAAATCTGCTGTCTGAGATAAGAGTTTTCAGGCCAGTTTGACTTGAAAACTACTTGAGGATACAAAAAAAAAAGTTACTTTGGAATTATATACAGATATTAACTAAAAAAAAAAGGGGTTGAAATTATACCGTAAAATTAGTGCAGTGCTAGGAAGCTCATGGAAGGCCGGGAAGTAACCAGCTCGGCACCCACAAGGGGGAGCCTGCCCTTGAGAATAAATCTGAACTCTTGCACTTCATTAGAGAACTCTTGCACTTCATTAGACTATTTGTTACCAGAGAGTTCTCCAGTCTACAATTCAGAACTGAGAATTTTCAACAAGCTTTAGACTTTAATCAGGTCTGATGTTTGCATAAGAGGAGTCATAGGAGAGGAAGAGCAGGAAGGAAGTTGAAAGAAATTAAGAAATTGGTATGTGACCTTTAAGGAGGGAACACATATAAACTATCTAAATACACTGATTTTTAAAAGGAAGAACCAGCCCAGAAAAACAGGAATGGAACGTACATATGTGGAAGATATATTTCCTATTTATCTTGGTTCCTATAGTATGCCTATTTTCACTTCTAATCTGCTTGGAAATGACTAAATATTTGTTAGTATTTCCACTTAGGAACTATTTATCTTCATAGCCATGGTAATACATTCACATAAAAGCATCAGAGCTGACAAATTCCTTCATTACAATTTGGATCATGGTGTAGATGCTGGGGTGTTGGCACTTGCATCTCACTGGACCCGTAGCAGCAGACACTCATCATCATCAAGTCATTATCGCATTTTCCCTTCATGGCTATGTTTATTTTAAGAAATTCCCATGTGTTCAAACACTACCTAGACTTATTTCAGAGTACCATTTCTATATAAAACTTTCACACAAACAGATATTTTCTTATCTTCCCTTTACAGTTTATACCTTCTGGGGCAGTTTCTACAGATTCACATCTCCAACTCACCATCCAAGAATAAAACAAAAAGCATAAAACAGACAAAAAACCCTCCATATTTATCATGTATACTTTAAACCCCCCTCAAAAGCTTACCATATTCCTTTTCAAAACTACCGTTAATTCACTTCACATTTCCTTTTTTAAAAAAAAGTCTTATATTTGGAAAGTTTTACGTGGTGTAATCCTTTCTAAGCATTACACAATCTAAAAAGCACTGCTGATAAAACTACACCCAGAAGGATATTGTAATTAAGGATAAAGCAAAAAAAAGCATCAATTAAAATGTGATTTCTGGTTATACAATATTTTCCTTTGGTAAGGAATTGAAACCAAATTCAGAACATCCTTTCAATCTTCTTCTGGACTATGCAACTGAAATGAAAACATTTTCTGAGGTTTTTTGTTTGTTTTTTAAAATCACTGGTCACAGTTTTCTGTGTATGTTTTCTTCACAGAATATAGACCCAGAGTTTTCCATATCTTGATTTGGAAGGAAAGAGATTTCCAGTAGATCCAGGTAAATTCATTAACCATCCCATACCAAAATGATGATGAGCAAACACTTCAGCCATAGAGATATATTGATTAACTTCTGTCTGTATTTTCCTTTGGGCATACCAAAACTACTCTCCCTTTTTGTTTAAATAACTGTCAAGTTCACATGGGACCTGCACTATTATTGTGCAGAATGAGATGTTACACCATTAAGAAGAGCTTTATGCAACATTCATTTAGCAAATTGGAAAGTCATCCCAAGTTCAGAAGCCAAAATAAAACACAATGGACAAATACAGTCATACAACCATAATTTAAAAATGCAAGTAAAGTGAACAAAAGACAGATTAATAACAGCAGACTTTGTACGAACAAAACAATCCCACCCACAGCTAGATCATAAAAAAAAAAGAGGCTCTGAATACTATTACAGGAATCTAGTTTAAGTTCCATTTTCAACAAAGCATGTAGTCAAATAACTTTAAATTTCTAAGGAACTGTATAAACTGGAATCATAGCATTGCATTATTATTCTCTATATGAAGATATTAAGTTCCAAATGCTTACCTCTAATTCATCAAATAATGCAACATTTAATGGATATAGATAATATTTTTCTTAACTACTTTCTTTTGAGCTCAAAAAAAAAAAAATTCTTTTCAAGACAGGCTTCTCCAGCTTTATTGCATTTTCCCTTAGACTACTTCTCAATAACTGGGGTTTCTTTTAGGGTTTTTGGGGGGCTTAATATGTTAACATCTTAAACATCAATAATGAAGGCCCAAAGAATTACCAGTGCTAATGCATTTGCATACCCAAGCATCACACTCTAAGACCTTGCTGCATGGATGAAAGGCAGAGTTATGAACACTCAAATTCCTATTTCAGGGAATGCACAAAACTGAGTGGTTATGCTAATAGTGCTTTATTTCAGGAAACAAACTTTGAAGTCTTTTACAGCAACAACAACATGTCCATGTGATTCTGTTCAATACAAAATGCTTTCTACTTTTGTTTGTTTAAGGTACACAAGAATTGCTGCACATCTTATCTAAATTTCTTCGGAATAAGGATGTGAAATAATATGCTGGTAACACTTCAGCACTTTTTGGCCAGTGCTAAAAAGCTCACTTGGCTGAATTCTACACTACAAACTATCATGGTGATCTGCAGCTCTTGTAAGACAAATAGTTTTCCCTGTACTAAAAGACAAATCGGCAATCAGCAGATTCCTAATGCAGTATTTGCCACTTTGAGATGAATGTTAGCTTTTTCATATTTCAGAATTTTCTCCCTATTACCAGCATACTGTCTAGGGTCAATCTAGGTATGAGAAGTACTGCTTGTCAGGAATGCTTGCTCCATCTGACTCCGTATTACCATCCTAGTCAAATACATGACATGGAACACAATAGCCCAAGCTGTAATACTGAAAAACAGAATTAGGCTGTTCTCCCCACTTGGCACCTTTGTGGATAAAATCACTAAGAAGACAGCTTGTAACAGCATAGTTAGGAGACCAGCAGGGAATAAATGACAGAAAAAGGTTTGTTTTTCTGCTATGGTGAAAATCCAACATCCACTGCTACTCCTAAATGTTAAATTTTTTTCATTTATAATTGCAACAGACTGTCAAGTTCCATTTCTTCAATAAGAATTCCTATATCTGGAAACATTACTTGTATTTTAACTAGAGTACTAAATATAAGCCAAACGATCATTCCTAGGTCACCTATCTCAAAGATTTGCAACTTGCTGCAGAAATCTTTTCTTGACCAATCACTCTCCTAATTCAATTACATTTCTCCCAGTTTTGCTCTTTGTTCCCCACATATATGCGCACACACAATACTGCCATTCTTTCACTATTCCAGTCTGATATAACTAACAGCACATACTTACTTTAAAGCCTTCCCTACAACTCAAATTCAGCTCAGTTTCCTTTCATTTGTCTGAAGAAAAAAAGAAAGTTTTGCAACCTGATTACAAGAACAGACAAAAAAAAAAAAACTTAGTTTAGCCAAAGTACTAGTGGAATGTTTTTAGTGTCACAATAAAACGGAAAAAATGCATTTCAAATGAACATTCCACAACATTAGCTAGAAAAATAACCCACCTTGCCATTGGTTTTGCAAAACTACATAGCCTAGTTAAAAATATTTTCTTTTTCATTTCCTGCACTGTATTTGATAAATGCCATGAAATTGCATGACCTTATTGTTCCATATTGTATTGTACATTTATGGCTATTATTATCATCAAGTCTCTTACAATAGTTTTCTCCCCAGCAATCACCATCTTGTTCAACGTCAAGACAAGGGGAAATGGTTTTAAACTGAAGGAGAGTAGGTTTAGGATAGATCTTAGGAAGAAGTTCTTCAGCATGAGGGTGGTGAGACTCTGGAATAGATTGCCCAGAGAGGTTGTGGATGCCCCCTCCCTGGAGGTGTTCAAGGCCAGGTTGGATGAGGCCTTGAGCAACCTGGTCTAGTTGAGGGGCGTCCCTGCCCACAGCAGGGAGGTTGGACTAGATGATCTCTAGGGTCCCTTCCAACCTAACCATTCTATGATTTTGCCATAAGAAATTTTGCATTTCCCACGTTCTCCAGTCCATATCTATAGGACAAACAGTTCCAGCATACTTTGTTTTTTTATTTAAATGCCATAGTATTATTTCTTCTAACAAGATTTACTGATGTGCTGTTTACATAGTTTAGATCAGGAATCAGACTACAAAACAATGGACACAATAATAAATGCCTCACCACAGCACCTTACCTAAAACTTTAACAGTATGTGGCACAACTGGCCATACCCCAGCTGCTTTTAACCTTATTTTGTATGTGAGATTTCAAAGTAAATGTGACAATACACCGCATGTTGTAAAATTCTTTCATCTTAACATGGCATGCAAGGTGAGCAAGTTTTACTGAGAATAATCTTTAATCTATAACATGGTGAAAGATTCTCTTTTGCACAGATAAAGCCACTGTTATCAGTCAGAATGGTGAAGATGACCCTCTTTGGCAGTTAGACCCTCAAATATTAACATCTGGCAATTCTTATTGGTGAGCCAAAAGAAAAAGCAACACCATGGTTATTGGGGTTTTTTTCTACATGAAATTTAAATTTGGCATCTTCCAAACCTACATACAAAATTAAAATTTAGCCATGAGGCAACATCTCTGCACTCAGTGTCAATTAGAAGTTTTGGCTGGGGCACCTCTGACATGAATGCTGTACTGGATACCAAGCAGCAAAGCACTCCTCTATAGAGCTGGTAGGCTCTCCACTTTGTAGGAGTTCTGGTTTTGCTCTTTTAAAAATCACTCTGGCCTAAAAAATGGGATTTTTTTTCAGTGGTACTTGTATTTTGTTCCTGTGTTATAGGGGTATAAATGATAACAGGTTATAGCATAGGAGAGTTACACAAGTATTTGCTCTATGGAATTTACAGACACATTACTAAAATCAAGCAGGGAAGTCAGCCTCTTGCCTTTTACAAAGAATGTACAAATCATAAAAAAAACAGAATATGACAGAACCAATTAATCATAGACTGGATTTAAAACTAATGCAGTAGTAAGGACCAGACAGGAATTTTCTCCAGTCCCAGAAATGATCACTTTTTTCCTGCAGCATACACAGGTGTTTAAGTGTGTCATTTTTTTAGTTCACATAAGCAACTCTTTCTCTAGTTCTGTTAAGCTTTTCAGATTTTTTTTCCTCCCACTTTAAGATGCACATTTACACTCTTATCTCCATTTAGCCTTCATTATCTTTATGCTCTGAGAACCAGCTACTACAAATACCCCTTCATTACATTAGCTGTTATCCTATCTTTGCAACCTTTCCCTGTGGGCCTTATCAAACTTGAGATGCAACCTTTTCAGTTTCGAGGTCAATCAACTATCTAAATCCCTTCTAGCTATCCACCACTCCCACAAAAAAAATCTACAGAAGGGGAAAGAAAGAGTTGATGTTTCTTATATCTCCTCTGTATTAAAGTGCTAAAAGCACTGAACAGCCACCATCAAACTCTCCTCATACACACTACTTTAATAAACTTAAACCTTAAAACTATATGGCTTACACATTCACAGTAAAATTAAAAATGTCATTGAACTGTCTGGACAGAAGGGGAAATGAAAAGAAAGAGGCAAGGATTTTGTCTCTTGTATGTATTACTCTGGAAATCCTCAAGGAGTACTTAACCAAAAGATTTAAACACACACACACACCATTTCAGCCCCTTTTTTCTTCTCCCTAAAGATTAAGGGCCATGGAAAGAAGCCCTCAGAGCGTGGTCCTTTAAACACCCTTGAACCAGGGAGGGCCTGCACCTGGGCTTGGCTGTAAAGATGAAAAGAGTTCAGCAGGTCCCAGCTTTATTCCCCACGAGGTGGGTCTGAACAGCCATTAGCAGAGCAGGCCCCTCAAGTGTCTGAGGGAGAGAATAAATTCCGCTCGGTATTCATAAGCAGCCTTTCCCAAGTAAAACCGCCAGCTCCAGCATCCTTACAACAGTTACAAGGATCAGGACAACAGTCTGGGCCGTTCATCACTGCAGACCTTACTTCCACTCTTCTCTGAGACCAAATACTGCACTTTGTATATTGGCGCTTTTCCTTACCATAATGAAAGCCCCTTTAATTAGTACTTAGATAATTGATGTGAACTGCCCCCCAGGACTTGGAATCCGACACAGTTCAACACAGTTCCAGCTAAGTCTATTGGTCTGCATCTTCCTGCATGCACTACTCATCTTAATCACTCACCAGTTCGGCAAACCTAAAATCTCTACCAGGACTGTGAAGAGAGTAATCTAAGCATGGTACAGTATAAGCCTGTCTTATCAACCCTAAGCATATGCTAAGTACTCCATCCAACATACCAATTCAAGAAATTGATATTGCAGAATTTTTTTTTCCAATTAAAAACACTGAAAAATGTACTCAAATGGTGATACGCTGCTTTAACTGTAAGTGGTCAAATATTTCAGACCAAAGCAAATGCAAGTACATCTGACAAGTCTATCAGAATATTAAATTTCATCTTCATAAATATATTCAGAGAAGTCTGAAAAACATTGAGATCTCATTTGCAGATAGAACTCTCACTGCAGCTGTAACATTTCATCAAGTGTTGGATGGTTTATGTCATTTGTGTGGAGAAAAGGAACATTTACAGTATCAGCAGATTTCTAAGTTTTCCAGCTCAGTTATTGACATGTGTAAAGGATATGATCATCAGTAAAGACAGAAAGCATACCAAAAAATGTGTGGGTCATACGAAATTAAGCTGTGCTGGATTTTTTTATTATTAATCTAAAAAAAAAAAAAAAGCTTTAAAAGTTGGGGGGTTTATCCCCTACCCAGACACTGATTACATACACAACCCTAAAGGAAAAAACCATCAATCTCTAAACCTAGCTGTAATTTCAGTTTTTATTACAATGTGTTTATAAAAATGCATCAATTGAAGAGCAGCTGCTCTTTAACAAAGAGCATTTCATCTAGTTCTAGGACGCAAAAAACTATTCAAACGTGCTTTGTAGGGCAACATTATTGCAAAAAGCATTTGTAGATCAACATTACCACAAAAAGCATTATGAAGGACCAAGAGTAAATTAAAGCTTTTAGATAGCCTTGACTTTCTTTGATACAACAGAACATATGAAAGTAGATTTGTGCTGGCTAAAGTGGATATGCATTTTTGTAGTAATGTTATTTCCCTTGCCAATTTCCTATTCCTTTTGAAGAATTCAGACAGTAGCTAAAACCAGCCCCTGATATGTTGTCTGCTTCAAACCTCCTTTCTTTCTTTCTTTACAAGAGCTTGTATGTTCTCATCAAGAACATATAGACAAATCTGGTAAAACAGTCTTTAGGGTTTGTTTTCTTCCTACAGTAAAATTTTTGTCGATACATTAGTAGTTTTCTAGGAAAAAACTATGCTTTTTATAAAAAAGTACACTTTCGGAAAGATTTTTAAAAGGAAAAATACATGTATTTGAAGGCTGTGTGAGTAACTTCAGAGAAGCTTTAAAACAAACTCAATGCATTTAAAATGGTATATAAATCAACATTTAGGATGAAGGGTCAACGGGGGTTAAACTCTCTGTCCTTCTTGACTACATTCATAAATGTCTTTTCTAGCTGTACTTATAGAAGCAACTGCAGCGTAACTTGGATATTAAAACTTCCAAGGAAACCAACAATAAAAGCTGCTAAGAATTTCACAAGGGTTTTTTTTCCTTAGGTGTTAATTAAATGATCATTTAACACTGAAATGTAAACACAACATTTTCATCTACTGACAGCATAGCCTATTATAAATCCAGGGTAATAAACGTCTTGGTGTTAATACTCTGAACCAAGTTCCCACAACACACTAAGATGCCTTGTCGTGTCTAAGGTTAAGCATCTAGACACAAAACAAAGATTGTGCCTACTCGACTTCCAGTTCAATTTTCCCATCGCCCAGTGACCTAGGTAACACTTTGAGCAATAAAGAATAAATTTAATTTCTCCAGCATTTTGTGAGGATTAGGAACAATTGTTGCCTGCAATGACTTTTTATCCTTGGATTCTTTCTCTTCCAGAGCATTCCCCCAGTTCTAAAAGAAAATTCTGATGGTTTAAGACACAGAACAAACAGAACTTTAAATTAGGCTTTTTTCAATCAATTGGAACTGTTGGAGGGGAAGCAATCAACCTTTCTTTGGACTTTTCTCAGCTATTCAGTTACTTCAGGCTTTAATCTTCCACTTGCAGAAGAAACCTACTATCATACGGACAAGCCTCTATACTTTCACATTTTCCTTTGGCCTGATTTATTCCTCTTTTCTGTTTGGATTTTTTTTTTTTTTAATCAGGATGACACGGCTGCACTTAAATGTCCACTCTATGCAAGCTGAGACTTACAGATGCCCTCTTTATAACGTTTCACACCATGTTTCTGCACCACATAATAATGGCATTTCCTCCGACATGCCTTTTTACTTTTCATTACTTCCTTCACTGAGATTCAGTTTCCTATTTAACTCCTGCCTAAAAGGTTTCCTATATCACAGTTTACCAAAGCTTTCAAGGTTAACCCTCCAGGAACAATCTGAGGACTGATTCAGACTGGACATAAATATGGTTACAGGTGACCCAAAACCAGCTGCTTCAATTTTCATATTAGAAGGCATCTTGGTTCTCTGCTTTGACCACTATTGTATCAACAAAAAACCAGAAGATAATTATTTGTGCTTGGAGACGAACAGGTCAAGGTAACAAAGCTGTAATAGCTAAACTAGATCTCCCAATTACTCTGAATACCATCACATTATTTTCAAAGGGCTATGGCTTGAGTAATTATTAACATGGTTCAAGTTTTCACATTAGTCATATTATCAACAGTTAACAGCATAAAAATTTTTTTAATACCACAGACATTTAAGTTGGTCCAGAAAAGTTGCCTTAAGCCATGTTTATTTGCTTGATGTTTAACATGATTTTCTAATTAAGGTTAAAAGTGACGATAAACAGTTTTGGATTGTTTGTTCTAATGAAAAATCAATAGTTATAAGTATCCCTACACATGCCTTATGCTGAAATTAGTCAACTGTATTACTTGGTAATGCAGATTACATCAAGATTTAGTGATTTGCCTAATAGCTGAATTAGCTTACAGACCCAGAAGTCCATCCAATTTGCCATGTTATTCCATAGCAAAGGAAATATTGCTTGTACAAAAAAAAGTACATGAAATTGTTTTTATAATTAAAGGCAAATTTAACTGCAATTTAAAGACACCTTCCAATTATCTCAGAAGTAAAAATACAAGTATCTATCTTGAGACCCTTTTCACAAGAAAGTTTGTTTTCAATTTTAAAAATCCCATACTATTACTTCAAGCAACAACATTTAACCTTATTTCTGTATATCTGGTACACCATCTTTTTCCTGCATAGCATCATGGCAGATGCTGTGAAAATACAAAAGAAAGCATAGCTCAGGAAAAGCCTACAGATTAAGATATTCTAAAACGAAGGGCAGGAAGAGTAATGTAGTTAAGTTTGAAGTCCAATAATTGCACAGAGTGATAATATATTTTACTTTTTTTTCCTGACTACACTTCAAAAGTTCATTCTGGTTCCACCAACACTTCTGCTCAGCTAAATCTAAGGCTGAATGTTTGCTGTTGCTAGGATATAAGTACTGCAAGTTGTACACCAAATGCATATATATAATTCTTGCTTATGTGCTCGAAAAATAAATCACCTGATGAATTGTACACATTTTTGCAGCACTTTCAAAACATCTAAAAAGTCATCTTGCCATCTCTCACCTTTAATTATTTATAAGTAAGAATATGTCTGAAGCAAAGCTACAGTGGTATTTGTTTTCCTCCCTATGTTGTAAAGGATAATAGAGTTTTCAATCTTGAAACATTATAGCAGAGAATGAGAACTGAAGGTAGAAGCAAATAATGATAGGATGAGAGAAAAAATGCACATACAAGCCAAGTTTCATGAAGTATTCAAGCTCTTAATGAATGACAGAAGCAACAATATACAACAATGTTGTATAAAAGTTTATCTCCTAGATCTTCCATACCAGAAATGAATGCCAGAGAAGAGATACTACAAACCTAGCACAAAGGCAACATGTTCTTAGTTACTGTAGTTTCTTCTTACAGGTAATAAATCTTAACAAGCATGTTTTTAATACCTATTAATTCTTTTATTTTTAGATAGACCTGTCTATGTATAGGTTGCAATTACAGCAATAAAAAACTCACAGAACTGCAACTGGCAGTGGACTTGCAGCATACAGGACCAAATTCATCCTGAAAACACTGTAGACTGAAGCAATAAGACCTTTTACTAGTAACAATGCACCAACATAGCAAACCTATGATAATGGTGCTCCCGCACTGCAAAACAGTAGTAATTATTCATACATTAGAGGTTTCCTTTTAATTATTGGCTTACAATACCGCAAAGCCGAAACTGTATTCTCATTTTATGCATATGCCATATGCATTATCCCTTGATTAAATAATAATTTTGAAAGACAGTTATTTTCTAAGAACTATAGCCACTGTTCAAAACTGATGATAATAAAATAATGATAGTAAATAAAAATTAACTAGTATTAGAATTGGTATGTTCTTACCCACTTCAATGTTCATTAACCTATTAATTGTTTAGATAAAACAACTTAAGAACTCTTGTATTTGAGTTAAACCACTGATAGAAAAAAACCCACAAGAAGTCTAAACACTTCCAATGCATGGAAGACTTACTTGTTTCTATTTACCTCTAAAAGGATAAGATTCAAATTTATCATACCTAAAAAACACCAAAAAAAAGCAAGCTGTTTTACATGCAGGCTGCTAGAATACCCCATAACAAATTGCAAAATGAAACAAACGACTAAAAAAAAATCTCAACGCACTTTCCTGGGAAGAATATAGCAACAAAGTAGCTTCATAATTCATGTTCCAATTAGTCTTTGTTTAATTGCTGCACATTCAGTACACTTCTGCAATAAGGTGGAGCACACTCTAATAGTTATTGCAGCACATACAGTGGAAACCTACCCATTACACCTATCCAAGAGCAATTCCTTTAACAATCTACTTGCATAAGGAGGTTCAATGATATTGCCTTTTGAAAAGGGGAAATTAATTCTTATTCCTCATTGGATTTAACATCCAGAGTCATCTATTTGGGGCTGGAATAAGATTTAAAAGGCTTTGAGGATAATGAATGTTTATCTAATAAGTGATTTCTCTATTAAGTTGTTAAAATGGATTCAGACTGAAGATAGATGTTTTCTCCACAAAATTATGACTAGTCTCACTTGCCATGATTACTGTTAAAAGGGATATGATAAAACCATAAATTAAGCCTCACATGCAGCTACCTTGACAACTAGGAGACCAGCACTCAAAAAAACCAAACAAACCCCAAAACTAAATTTGAAAGTCGCTGGTTTAAGTCACTGGTTTAAGTCGCTGGTTTAGATTCTTACATACACCACCTCTTTTTATCTTTCCTTCATTCCTGCCGAACGTGTTTTGGTGTTGTTTTGTTTTCTCTTGGCAAAAGGTTAAGAGCAAAACAGCACTCAGCAAACGATGGGAATCACAGGTTCTCCTGCAACAGCTCGAAGCTCCGACCCGGGATCCGCCCGGCGAACTTCCCAGCTCTGCGGCAGTCGACCCCGGCCCGGCCCGCCCCGGGCGCGGGCAGCGGCGCTCGGGGAGCGCCTGGATGAGTAATGATGTCGGTCCGAGCGGACAACGGTAACCCTGGCAACTGTAACCTGCAATTCCTGCCTAACCATTGTGGGATTTATTGTGGCAGGGGCCAAAGAGGCCAGGAGTAAAATGAAGCAGAGAACTATGGTGTCTGACGCATCTAGTACCACACACTTTTATCATAGCTGGCAGAAATTAATTCAGGAGGAATCTCTGCAAGGCCTCGCCTCACGCAGCACGTGTTGCTGTTGCTGCTGTTCTGTCCTAAGATTTTTTTAAGGGTTGTTTATTGGTTGAGTTTTTTGTTTGTTTGTTGATGTTTAGTCTTTTTTTCCTTTAAGTATTAACTGTTAGGAATTTTGAGTGACTAACAGACATCTGAAAACTGAGTGTTCATTAATCAGACTATATTGAAATTTTTTTCCTTTAGTGGAGAAACATCTTATTCACATTATATTCTCACATCTGTATAGTACAAGAAAAATATAACTGATATCAGACCACATCCACTAGAAAGATTTGGTTTTCTGAAGGCACCATTGCCTAACTTAGACAGCAAATATTGGTCAGTAAGGTAACAAGCTCATTCCAAGCACAAGAAATGTAAATCAACAGGGACAAGCCTTGTGCACGGAATTCAATAACCTTTACATGCCACTCATTAGTAAAGGTATCTTCTAAGACTGAATTTTCAAACAGCCCTGGGTCCAGCACTTGGTATCCTGCAGCAAGCAGCAATCAATGAACTGTGATCTAACCAAAGTAAGCAGTCAAAATCTATTTGCCTCAGATAGGCACTCACTAGGCTGTAGGAGTTCTCTGTACTAAGGTACCATTGCTGACACCAGACAAGTTAGTGTGAGTGGGCATACGGGTCACTGAAAACAACGCACCCCCTTCTTGTAGGAAAAATACTTGTTAAACAAGGACTTGCATTACCCTAGGGTATTTACAATAGCATCTTAACAAGATCAGATCAAAACAGAGGTTCATATACATTGTGCTTTGAGAGTTACTTTGCAAAGTAAGATTCATACACCCTACAGCACTATTTGTACTATTTTTAGCATTAACTACTTCCTACTGAAATATTTATGGCAAAACACCTTTGTAGGTAACTCTTACTGGGAAAATCAGTTTCTCCTTTGACTGAAATTGTCCATTTTAAACAGTTCCAGAAGATTTCTTGAAAGGCTGAAAAGAAAGTAACCTAAAAAATGATTTGTTTAATTACCTTTGAAAATCAAGTGTCTTTAGACACAGAAAATAACGCACTGTCTCTTTTAAACTCTCAACCTATCGCTTTCCTTTACTTACACTTCCCATCTGTCAACAAGTGCTTGTAATTTTATTACACTGTCCTGTAGTTTATGCAGAGTTGGTATTATTTTACAGAGTTCTGTTAATGGACTGGATAAATGGTAATGCTATTTAAACTAGTCTCCTGCTCCAGCAAACACAGCTGCAACTGTACTACTATTTCTAGGCAAACATCTTGACCTGAACACGCAGTGCTCTCTCAATCCGTCCTAAGAGAAATTGGAGCAGACAGCAAAGGGAAAGCATAGCCGGCCGCTGGCGGCAACCAACTGTGTCTAATCATAATTCATATACAGTGTACCCTCTTTCTTTTATATTGCATTTAGGCTACACAACAAGCATATGTGCTTCTTCACCTGGCATCTCATTTACAGCCAAGGGTCAAATGGTAATTATTATTCACAGAAGCTCAATAGTATATTGAAAACTTGCAGTACACACAGTTTGATTAGCTGTTAAGTGCCAAAAATAAAGACTAAAACCCAAGCATATTATACATTTTATTGATCATGTTTAGAGAATTAATTCTCTTTAGAAATATATTTATTTGGATGTAAATACACATTAGGTATATCCCATGACACACGTAAAAAAACAATCATTTTACAGTCTTCATAGTGATCAAGCTATATATAATCTGAAAACTGACCAAGACCACTTAACTAGCATCAATCCCTTTGTTGGCCTGACATTTTAATTACAAATTTAGTGTTAACCAACTGTAGTTTTTCAGTATCACTTATATTTTCTTTTAAACATGAATACATTATAACCAGACATTCACTTTCATGGTCTGATCAACAATAACCCTTAGGCAGAGGAAACTTAATACTGTGAAGCCAGTGATCTCTTACTTTCCACCATATACACTATGAGCAGTTGTGTGCTTTATGTCAAAGGACATTATAGATTTAAGACTGGTATCTATCAAACATACAATTCTGAATTCAATGTATTCAAGTATGATTTTGCCCAAAGTGTGCATCCATTTTTTGATGCAAATTATGGCTCATTTCTACTTTATGAATTTAGATAACCATTACACTATAGGTGGAATAAGAAAACTATCACAAATCCCTTTCATTTTCCTTCCTGACAGAAGCAATATCTTTATCATGGCTGATGGAAATTATAAAAGAGACTCAATTATTCATATATAAAACCACGTATGAATATATTATAATATTATAACAGAATAAAATTTGTTTGTCAGAACAAAAGCCTTCAAGGAGCTTTCTGGCCTAATAATTTAACAATTCACTGCATCAACAGGGAAGTTCTGGAAACAAAGCATACCTCCAAAGCAACAGAAAGAAACAAAAATACACAGAACTAAATGTTTATACTAATAAGAGTCATTTTCAGTTTACCTTCATATTACTATGAGAGGGCAAAGAATAACTATTACCACAATATTAAAGAAAACAACTACTAAAAATATAAGCTTAATTATACCACTTGTTCTCAAGAATATTTCCATATACTAAAGTGGAAACAATCAGAGGAAGCCCACCTTCCTTCACCTTCACTCTTTTCTCCCCCAAGCTCACAAGGGGTGAAACTCAATAAAATCAGTAATTTCAATAGCAGAAGTCTCACCTGAAGTATAAAAAAAGTAACTAAAACACGGCTGAATTTGTTCCAAAGCCTACCTAAGCATGTCATGTTGTATCTCTTTCACACTACACATTGCAACTTAAGGGTACCTTAAAGTTTATTTTGTTACAATAACTGATCATTATCTGAACTTTATTCCATGTTTTTACTGCAACAGTTAATAAGTGAATTTTTAAAAGGGCAAATGGGTCAAAATATTTAATTTTAAAATGTTACCAAGAGTAAAACCTTATCAAGCCAAATGCAATCAAAACAAAAACTCATTTCCTAATTTGATATAGTTTTTATTTAAGGTAAAACATTCCATAGTATTTTCTTCCCAGAGCTTAAGTTACTACCTTTGTTTTCTTTGTGAGAGGACACAGGAGAGACTTCTCCACAGACCTACCATTTGCCAGCATTATGATTTTTCTGGTTTAGTGTGTCCACCCACAAAAATAGAACATCACAAAACCCAAGTGCTTATACAATGCTATACCTCTGGGTCAGATTCTCCACAGGCATTTTAGTTTAACACAGAAACAAAACAACCCCACCCCCCACAAAAATAAAAAAAACAAACACTCACACAAAAAACCCAACACCAACAACAAACCACAAACAAGAGAAGAGGAAAGCCAAAGTATTCTTTCAGCAAAACCTTGTTACAGAAGTGGGAATTGATGAAACATTTTGTCTCATACAACTATCAATATCTAACCTAAATTTTTAAAAAACTCTTGCCAAGCAAAAAGAGTACTCAGGTTAAACAAAACATTCCTAGATGAATTTTAGCCCTGTTTGAGGCAAAAGACAAACAAACAAAATCTAATGCAAGACAGAGTAACAGACCAATTCCAAGTTTTCCAGAATAATAGTTATTGGGTTCTTGCCTACTTACAGCCTGTATAACTTCGGTGTCCCCAGAAAGAGCAGTTCAGAAAGCAACTGGAGGTTGTTTCTGTTTAGACGCCTTTAGAAAGAAAAAGAAAAAGTTGTATTAAATTACAAATGCTACAGCAATGCAATGCAACCACTTTGAGCAGGCATCCCAGTGCTGTAACGAGCTGATTTTAAAGACCAGAAAGGCTATGCAATGCTGGTCCATTAGCGGAGACATGGTCCAGCAGTAAATTTACCATGGACTAATTACATTTTCTGGTT
>VYZX01023022.1:9509-20817 GCA_013401335.1 Brachypteracias leptosomus | reverse complement strand
TGCTGACCAGAGTCAAAACTGCATAGTTTGAGGTGGCAAGTTCAAGGCCCACCATATTATAGCCATAGACAACAAGACAACCACTATTCAAGACAAATATATTCCAACTTCATGATTTTTATTTTTATTTTTTTTTACAAAAAACCATTCCTTCTAATGTGTGTGACAGTCTAGATCATACAGTTGTACCAGTCAAGAATTCAAGCTCTAAACAGGTTTTCAGTTGATTTAAGCAGTGCACCACATATGCCACCTGCCATTCAAGCAAAGCCACATACTGAAAAAAACTGTTTTGTCCCATCAACCTCATCCCAAGTCCTAGTTTGCAATGCATGGTGTTTCTCAATGCAACAATTCAATGCATTCCTGCCTGGACACCAGGCTGCATGGTATTATCTGGTATTTATTTTATCCTTATAGTCACATACATCAACAGGCTGCTAGCAAGACATTCCATAAGGTGAGAAAAGGTACTGGACAGCATTTTTTCAAAATTAAGTTGTAGAATTTCATAAAGTTTCAGAATTTTTTTGTTAGTCTTAGGGCAAAATTCAAACAATTACACCTGTTTAGCCTCTCAGGGGTCTTTTTTTTATAAACAATGTTCCATCTAAACGTTTTTCCAATTTAAGTTTTTTCTATAAATTCCCATGTAGATACATACACTTTCACAATAAAGATCCAGATTTACATAGCTCCATGGTTTAGTTCATTTAGCTATTGCTCCCCTAAAATTCAATGTGAAAACCAATGAGAGCAAAATAAACTAATATTCTTATGTACCCACAAGTTTGCTCCCACATATCAAACCATAAGCAAGCAGTCAGCTTTTTGAGATCGAGATATCTGTAATTCCCCAGTTTTAATATCAGGTCACTTTTTCCTAGTCAAACATCAAAAATGCTAATTTCTTTAAGTAGAAGAAATTTAAATCACACATGAAGATATTGTAAAGGAAGAACTACAGTATTGTGATAAGTGAGATGAGAGAAGATGCAGTTTCATAAGAAATAAAACAAAAAAACCCCAACACAGCACTTAATCCAGCAACAACCAAAAAATCGGAATTATCTTGCAAGTCATATTTCCAGATCAGTAGAAGGAAAGTTTCTAAAATAAAAGAAAGATAGAGCTATAAGTTAATGCCTAGTGTATAAGACTTCTGATTTGAACACTGCTTAAAAAGAAAACTTTCCCTACATAAAAGCAAGAAAGTAATACATATTAGTGTTTGCATATCTACTGCATTTTCAAAATAAGGTCTATTTTAAAAAACAGACATTTTCTTACCTTTAGTAGATTTATGTATACAAGTATGTACTAAACCCACAAAACTGAAGTACTAGGAAGAAAACTGTTTCAAAGCAATAGTTTCATTTGTAATCAGAAAAGAATAATGTGAAAATTGAATTCATAGACAGTGAACCTGAACAAATAGTTAAAAAGGGAAATAAAATTAATTTATCCCTTCTCTTTGCTAAATAGATATTTCAGGCTTAAACCTCTAAAGTCCATGATTACAGATCAAAAAGTACATAGGAAAACATGCAGGGTAATGACTTTGAGAAGTTAGTCTCTAATTAGAAGCTACTCAGAACAAAAATTTCTGATATTTTAAAATCTATTAGTCTCAGATATTAGACAATAATGGCAAGCTGTAATGGAAAGGTCAATGAAATCACTCATGATCTATATTTTTGTAGAAGTTCCGTACAATACCAAAAGAGGCACTGTAGTACAGAGACATAATATTAATTGATAATCAAGTTCTTCAGGTGGGCTGCCTTTCAGTAAATGCAGCAACAATCTTACAAGGACACATTTAGCATCACTTTAGGAAGATACTTCACAGGTGAGATACCTGTGCTAGCACACAGCTTTCTATCCAAGCAGTTAATACTTTGGATCAGGAGTTTGTTATTTCCTGTAGATCACATGGCCCACACAACAGAGTATACTGCTAACATACTGATGCATATGCTTCTGTACAGATTTTAAAAATCTAAGTTATAGACAATAAATGTACTTCATGAATTAACCTTACAAATAGCACTACCCAGTTTCTATCAAGTAACTTGGCACTTTGATTGTTTCAACCTGCATTTTCACTTTGTCTTCCACAAAATTAAAACATTCATTCTTTGAGCACCAAGTGAATTGAGGGAATACACAAGTTAATTACTGATCTTTAATGAATCCTGTACTTTGTAGCTTCTACTTTGAAGAATTTCATCCTACTCATTGGTGGTTTTTTAGAACTAAGCTTTCTTTACCAAAAATCTGACCATTTCTTATCGCCTGCACCTAAGAATATCAATCATAACTAATTTTCATGATGGCAATGATAAGAAATGTGTCATTCATTATACTTCAGAAAGAGGCCTCAGCTACTCTACAGCTAACAAGTTATAACAGATGCTTTCAAAGGGGTCAATTTGCTAAGTTCTTAAGTTTCCCACAAGGAGATTTTACGAACTGGACTTTACTGAAATGAGGTTTTCAAGACTATAATAGACAGTTCTGTTTTTTTAAAAAAGCTATGAATTCACACATAAGTGAATGTGAAAAGGGACGCAGAGCAAATCTGGAATAAAGAGACTAGTATCACAGTACAAAACAGCTTCCAGTTCAACAGCCACTATAAAGTGTTTTCAATCTCTGAGATAGAGCCACACAATGAATCCAAAAAACATATTCTTGTTTTAAAGGGGTTCCTTAATATACATGGTTCTCCAATATTTCCACTTTTTCAGGTGACCTCATGCTTAATTTTGTTGAAATAGTAATACCTATCCAGAACACACATACATAATGCAACAAGAGTGAGACAGGCATGAGCCCCTTTCTCCTCAGAGTTGAAACCTGAGGTAAGCAGAGATGGATCACAGAATACATGACTATAGATTGCGAAGAGCTACAGCTACTGCTGAGTAAACACAACCAGAAACACTCCACCATGTTTTCTTTCAATGTGTGTTGGCAGAGACCTCACTGCAGCTAGCTAGGAGGCAGAGTCTCCCCTGGTGCAACATGAGGAGAAAAATTTCAGTTGCATCAACTGAACTGCTCTCCCAGAACTGGCATAACATTCAAGGTGAATCACTGAAGAAATTCCACATTGCTACCATTCAGTTTCCCAACTGACCTAGAAAAATTTGCATTTCTCAAGTACAGGCAGAGAGCTCGGAAGAGATCAAGTGTTAAGAGGTCTCAGCAACAGAAAATGTACTGAAGAATCTCTTCTAATATTGAAATACCTTGAACTGTAAAGTCCCTTGATAGTGGCCAATGGATGAAGGTCCAACATTATATAATTCTTTCAAATTAACAAAACTGAAGCACAGTTGCAATGAAAATATATATAACTTTTTCCTTCTGTTACTGAAAGCATCTCTGGAAATAGATGGGGCAAACTGACAGGCTAGAACAGGTAAATTTTTGAGCTCTTCCTGATAGATTCAAGCGAAGTCCACATAATACCTACAGTATACAAAGTATTTTAAATACTTCAGCTAAAAGCTCCCAGAACTCAGTCTTCTAAACACAGTAAAGACTAGAAAAGCATCTTCAAGGTGATGGAAGAAGTATACAGAAGGATCAATTTAAGGACAAAGAAGGAAAAATCTTTGACAGATGGGCAGGTGAAAATACTCCTTAAAGGAAGCTCAATACCAATAGGCAGATAAAAAGTGGGTACAGACAATCAATAGGTTACATTGTGAAGCAGTGTATAATAAGGTAAGCAAAAAAAAAAAAGCTCTAGAACCAGTAACTGGAATCAGACAACAGGCTAGCTTTGCAGAAATGAGTGCATATATTGGTTTTATTTGCCTTCTGCAAGCAGCCAGAGGATATGCAGAAGATGACAGATTAAGCTGCAAGCAGAGCACATTACACTCCCAGTGATGCTTATCCTAACACACTGAAGTCTGGACCACCACCAATCCATTCTGATGTCTCTCTCAGGTTTTCATGCCACAATAGCTGTGATACAGTATCAATCATACATGAGGGAGCAAAGGAGAAAAAAAAATAAAATCTTAATTATACTGTCTGAAGTGTAATCATCTGCAATTGCTAGAATTCATGAGCAAGTCTGTATTTGTTTCCCAGACTTGTTACAGCCTTCACTGTAACTTGCTTCTGATCCCACTGTAATCAACTTCATGCAGCCAGAGAAACTGTATGACAGCACACAGCCTCTCTGGGCAACTGGGTTGTTTCAGTGTTTGACTGTCCTCCCAGTGAAGATGTTTTCCCCATCTATACAGACATAACTGCTCATTTCAATTTATGCTTGTTGTCTCATCACAGCAATGAGCCTGGCTTGAGCTTTTTGACAACTACTTCACAGGTACTAGACAGCTGCTATTTTGTCCCTACAACCCATCTTCCAGTGGGTTGTAGTTCAAGCAGATGCAATTCTAGCCATAGGGCCCCTAAAATAACAGAAGCCCTCAAAGATAACTTGCAAACTGATCAAAGTTAAGAGCTGTTCCAAGTAAATTATAGATCAGCTGCATTCTTTAATTAGAAACAGCCTATCCCATTAGGTGCATAGAGACAGAGAGTCCAAAACTCTAAAGACAAGGCACAGATGCATTTTATTCTACCTCACTGCTTCAGGAAGAAGGGTAGAAGGCTTCCAAGTCATGCAAAGTTAATGAAAGCAGAAGTCACTATTTTTCATTCCTCCTTCAAAGTTAGCTGAGAGAAGTAAATACACTACCTGTGCATAGTAACACAGTACTGTATAGCTTAGAAATTGTACATGGTTCCTAGAAATACACATGGTTCTCCCTGTACTCTTCAAAGGAGCACATCCACACTTACTGTTTGTCAGCAGAAGACGTCACTATCACACATGTTTTGAAGTACCATGTAACTTCTTTTAAATGAAGGTCATTTCCAAAATACGCATAAATTCTAAAAGCAAACACTTTTTACCACAGAACTCCATATAGAGCTTAACTTAGGCTTACATTCTATGGAAGGCAAGCCTTACTACTTTTCTACAAAAAATGTGTTGCTATATCTGCCAGAGACAGAGAGCATCTGTGTATCTATGTCCAAAGCCACAATCTACTGAACTTCAACACATATGGTAACTGCTGTCTCTGAATGTGGCTTGCACAAACACATCACCAAGTGAGAAGGCAGCCCAAGAACTAAGAGCTAAGTAAAAACTGTGCCAGTTCTTCCATTAAGAATTATCTGCAAAGATTTTCTCATCTCTAGTCAAACTACTCATAATCTCATTAAACCTTGCAATATCAAGTGTACTGACCACATGAATAAAAATTGGAATCTGAGAAGTTCAGGGCTGATCTTACAGCACTTGGATGCCTAAGTTAAGATTTTCCTCAGGTCAAGAACCGTTTTTATCAGGGCTCCAATTTCCAGGCTAAATAATGACTAGCTAAGAAAGATGTAAACTAGTTTCAATTTAATTTCAAATACCAGTTCAATATTTTAGTAAAAATATTTTCTGAAAGGAAGCTGAACATAGACACCATTGCAAACTCAGTTTCTTACTTATGTAGGAAGTAGTAAAAGTTACTTTGTAAACTATAGTACTCCATGATACTAGTGTCCACTACCTGAACCTTAACATATTTTCTGTCCTTCATTTTCTTCCCACACAGGGTTGATGTCAAGTCCAAAATTACCCCATTCTTCCCCTACCCCAATCAATTCTCCATACATTATGCAGAACACTATTTGCACAGGTAATCAGGAGTCTATATTCAATTTGCTTCTTTTAAGATGTTTTCCAATATAAGCAGAGCTAGGATAAGCTCTTTGTTTAGTTGGGTTTTAGCCTCTTTTTTTGTGCTAAGAAAAGAGCAGCTAAGGTTGTTTTCTGGAAGACTCTGTACTCCTTACTGTTTCAACAGAGAGGATATTTCTATAAATAGCTGGTCATTACACTTATTAATTCTGCCTATGGCATTAAGAAAAGTGAAAAACAAAGCAAAAGCCAGGAAATTACAGGCTGGGCAGGCTCATCCTGATGCCTGGGAAGGTGATGGAGTAAAACAGAAGGTATTTCTAGACACAGTAAGGTCAAGATGATAACTGTGAGTAGTAGCATGCATTTACAACTGGGAAAATCATGCCTGACAAGCCTGATAGCCTCCTACAATAAGGAACGTGGCAGATGAGGGGAAGACAGTGGATGTTGTTTATCTTGACTGCAGTAAAGCTTCTGACACTTTCTCTCATAACAGCTGTCCTCATCGACAAACTGACGGAAGTACAGGCTACAAAAGCAGGTATTGAGGTGGACTGAAAAATGTCTGAGGTGCCAAGTTAAAAGAGCTGTGATCTGTGTCACAAAGTCCAGTTGGGATACAGTCACTAGTGGCTTACCCCTGGGGTCAGTACTGAAGCCAGTCCTGCTCAACAACTTCATCCACAACCTGGATGACAAGACAGATTGCATCCTCAGCATGTTTGCAGATGATACCAAACTGAATGAAGTGACTAATGCACCACATGTGTTTGCTGCCAGTCAAAGGAACCTGGACAAGCTGGAAAATTGGCCAAAAAGGAACCTCATGAAGCTCAATAAAATGGAAATGCAAAGTCCTACACCTCGGGAGAAATAACCCCATGCACCAGCACAGACTGCAGAACTACCAGTTGGAAATCGGTTTTACATAGAAAGGCCCTCAGACCTAATGAACAAGAAGTTAAACTGGAGTCAGTAATGCATCTTTGCAGCAAAGGCCAACAGCATCCTGAGCTGTATTAGGAAGAGTGCTGCCAGCAGGTCAAGGTGGGTGACCCTTCCCCTCTACCACTGGTGAGGCATCGGGAGAGTTGTGCCCAGAGCTGGACTCCCCACTACAAGAGAGACATGGACACCCTGGAGTAAGTGCAGAGGAGGTCATGAAGATCATTATGCAGACAGATTGAAGCACATCTTACAGTGGGAGAAGTTTAGAGTGCTAGGACTGTTTAGCCTGGGGAGAAGTCTCAGGAGGATCTCAATGTGTATAAACACATAATGTGTATAAATAAGTGATGCACTTCCTTCCCAAGTAAGGAAGACAGAATTCTCAGAGGTGCACAGTGAAAGGACAAGAGGCAATGGACACAAATCAAAATACAGGAAACTGCATTTAAATGTAAGAAAATTATTTGACTATGAGGGTAGTCAAAGACTGGAACTGGATGCCCAGAGAGGCTGTAGATTCACCATTACTGGGGATGTTCAAAACACAACTGAAAACAGCCCTCAAACACCTGCTCTGATCGACCTTGCATTAATCAGTGGCGTGGGACTAGACAATCTACAGAGGCTCCTTCAAACCTTCACAATCCTGTGAGACTAATTCATTGGATTTTAAAGTTGAGGTTTCCTTCCTTCCTAAGAAAGAAACAGAAGCTATAAAACCTCCATAAAGTAATACAGATGAAGCAAGGATGATCTCTGACAACACCTGGGATTACTTCCAAGAAAAAAAAAAAAAAGGCAAAGAAAGAGGGGAGGGGAAGTTGATCTGTTGATCTATTAGGTGGAATTTAGCTAGAGCTTGGACAGATTGTTTAGAAAGGCAAGAAGGGCCTGCAGATAGTTTAGATAGGCTTGTAACTGTCTTTCTGGCACCAAGTTACCACAGTAAGTTTTCACCCAAGCATTTTTCTGTAGCACCTGTATAGGCACCCTGCCAAACTAAAGACAGAAAGGCTGGTGTGCCTCAAAAAAATTAAGGGAGACTTTGCCACATTGTATTTGATTATCAGTCTAGACTATTATTAAAGACAAGCCAACACAATACATTACATACTATGAAGGAAAATAAAACATTTCTTCTGATGAAGTTTCAACCAAGCCCTTCACAGTAACTGAGTTAATGTAACAGTATGAGTCACTGAAGTGGCAGCCATGCAGCCAGATCCCTCACACATTTTGTAGTTTAAATGTAAAATTCCATATAGAACTGTGGCTTTTGCAGTTAAAATAAGGAGCATCTTAGATGCTCTTTGAAATATGCTATATTCAAATTTAATGACAACTCAGTTTTCACCTGTCACCATCTAACATTAAGGGTTTTTTAAAAAAAAAAAATAATTGGTTCTTCAACAGAGAAATAGGATTTTTAGAGAGTAAAACTAAGATGTATAGCTTTAAGTTTAATATCAGTGCTCTGTAGAATCAATTAAAATGGCTTCTGAACACAAAATACTATTTGAAACAAAGACATTGACAAAACAGTTCTGTAGAATCAGATTCGGTTTCAACATTTTGCAACAGTGCAAATTGCCCATTTCAGAGGAAGCAAGAAAGAAGAGCATCCAGCAAACAATGTCACAAAGGATGAGCACAAAACAGATGTGGGAAAAATAAACAGCCTTCCTGCCCTGGAATTTGTAAAAAGGTCTGCAAAGAGCAAACAGGACTTCCCACTGCAATTTGACTTCTAGACCTATAAAAAGAGTCCCATGAGAAAAGACACTCAGATGAATAAAATATACTAAAAATAGCGAACATTTACAAGGCATTTAAAAGAAGAAAATCACTCTCAGATTTAAAAGTTTGATATAACTTTTTGTAGTATTCTTCAATGAAAACATAACTAAAATCTTATTTTTAAAACTCCATTAGAGTTAAAATACTACCTTCAAAGACAGTCTTTGTCTATTTCAATTTAACAGACATTTTTACAGAAGACATTTGAAGTGGCTTTGACAAAAGTCTAATACAGAATAAAAACAAAAATAAAAAATGCTACAGTAATTAGACTATAAATACAGGTGCCCCACCACAATTCATGTAAGATGGTCTCACATTCCTCTGGTAAGTGATTAGCACTGCAGGCTTCATGGTCTCCTCCTTGTTCTGTGATGAGGAATGTGCTGTGTGTTGCCTTTAAACTATGTAGGATTAGCTAAGAGAAGGATTTTTCACATGAATAACAAGAGGTAACTGTTCACTCCCTTCAGGGCTGTTTAAAAATGTCTTCTCTACCTGAACTCATTATTCTTCCTCTACCTATCACACATGTGTGAAGGTATTAACCCTTCAAATGCTCATATACTCAGACTGAAGCCAGACAAGTGATTAGGTATCAATGCTTAAAGGGGGAGAAAATCAAAATATCAGCCTTAAAAAACAAGCACATGCATTAGCACCTCAGGTTGTAGGCAGTCCAACCTAGACCCTTCTGGCTGCAGTAGTCAGAAACTGTACAGAATGCACCCCAACAAAAAAATTAATTCTCAGGCTTCAGTAATGAACTTGCACACCAAGATGAAGACCAGGATTCAGTGAGAAAAATTAAGATACTAACCTCTAGCTAAAGAGCTAAGAACCTATTCTAAGAGCTCACTACAACCCCTATGCTATGTAATAGGAGGTCTTACTTCCAAAAAAGCTGATTTCACTGAGACTATGTATAGTCCAGCACAAGATGAAATACTGTTCATTTACTGGCTGTTCTTTTCTGTATGATAGCATTTTTCACACGGGGTCCTAAAATTCCATATTAACCTTTAAACTTCACATCTAAGCCTCTTCAAATTGAAGGGGGGGGGGAAATCACATTTTGCTTCAGTTAAAACTGCAAAACTGCATTATAAAAATAAACATTTGGCATTTTTTCCAGAAGTCCCTACTCCAGAACTTTGATCCATGTAGCTCTGTAGAAATGAAATCTGGGCATTTTAACACTACTTCTTCTGCAAATGAAAGGGCTATATTCTATCAGAGATTCAAAAATCCAGAAAGAGAAAGCTCAGACCAAAACTAATTATTCTGGGATTAATTTATTGAGGCAGCTCACATTTAAAGAATCATAGTAACTAATAAAAGAGGAATAGTGGGATTTTCTATTTTCCTACTTGGAATTTAGATTTTATGAATAGAGCTAGTCAAATAATTGAAATAAAACTGCACTCTCATGTCACACACCAATATATAATAAAAAGTTAATACATAGGGTTATTTTAATCTCTGAAAAGCATGTTTTATCCCAACAGTGACAGAGTAAGTCGACACCCTAAGAAAAAGCATACACATAATACAGATGTGACCCTTTCCTAGGCTAGACAAAAAGAGAAGTATTTCTTTATTTTGTAGTACTTGTCTATTTTGAAACAACAGCTAATTCCCTAGATAATCACCCAGGCCTGGTGGGCAGTACTACTCCAGACAAGCTATATTTGTTTTTATCCTAGACGGAGTATTTTATTTCTTAGTCCATCCCACTATGCACATCTCTGCAAGATGAGATGCTTTTTAAACACCATACCTTCCGAGATCATAGTAACTCATAAGTGAGTTCTAGTTTTAGAATTTCAAAACCTGCTGATACAGCTTAACAGTTTACCATATTTATCAGTCTAGGTTAGAGCCCAAACAGGTAACTGTAACCATGTAATATGTGAAATATAGCTAAAAAACCACTTTATTATGCTGAATCCCATTTAATATTTTTGACAAGATTAACTCCTATGTATTGAGGCTATAATTAAGTCCTTGCTGCAGAAGACGCAAACATGGCAGTTTCGTATATAGATTTATATCCAGAAAATAAATCCAAGTAGTATTTCAGTTTACTAAGCAGAAAAAAAAACTATGTAGTTGAAATATACTTCTTTTGTGCTGTGACACATCTGTAAGTTTCAAATCTTTCATCCACAGCATGAACAAAACTTTAATAATTTTCAGTACTACTCACTCGTAAGTACACTCCCAAGTAAATGTCCTCTTCATCTTAAGATTTAGTAACTTGTTTTAATATACTTGTGGAGATGGAAGCACAATAAATAGCAAGTATAGACAATTCCTCTTATTTTAGAATTGTGTTGCAAAAATTAAAAAAACCACATGAACTGTAACAAAACATTTAATTCTTGAAATTTCTCAATCATTCAGAAATGTGAAAATACAGCATAGATAGCTTTCAATGTAAAAGCTATTTCAAGTACCAACTTCAACCATTACAGCACAGTTTTTTTGAACTCAGGAGTTCAGCTTACCCACACAATGTAGCTCAGAGAGGCTGGTTTTGGGGGAGAATGGTAAATATTTACCTCAGATACTAACTCCGAGGTTGCAGTTCATTTGCAGTTGCAGTAGCATTTTACCTCCACGCTAGTTTTCAGCAGAAATAGGTTTAGTTGGGTTTGGGATTTTAGTTTGTGATGTTTTTCTTAGTTTGGTTTTTGAAGTCTACACAGATAGCTCTTTAGAACTATTAAGATAATAAATGGTCATTTTAGAAATAAGTTCTATTAATTCAAGTATCAAAAATATGCCCAATAATTTGGCCTGGAAACTTTTTAGGCCACACTAGTA
>VYZX01023021.1:466083-489560 GCA_013401335.1 Brachypteracias leptosomus | reverse complement strand
GAGCCTTAAATGGAGACAATGAGACAGACTGATCTTCACCATTGTCTATTCCTTTTCTGGTATTCTAAATGTGAATTGGGATAGTCTGCATAGGTACTGAAGATATCCAATCCCAGAGTCTAGGGGAGCTGATCCCTCAGAGCTGTAAGCCACAAGTACACTGCTCCTACAGGACCCAAACCTGCTCCTGGAACAGGTGTCATGACAAGGGTGGTTCCTGGGGGTTCTGGCAACAGTTAAGTCCTTGGAGGACTACCTCTACCTACCTGCCTGCTCCTTTTCTAGTCTCTCCATCCTCACACTTTCAGCCTCTCCTTTAGGGTTACTACTAGTTCATATCTGCTCAATAGTTCACAGTATGGTAAGTAGGAGGATGGGTAAATAAAGGGAAGCAAGAATGGTTGCATTAGGAGTAAGCTGTGAACTAGCAGCTAACTCCACATTCTCCTGTCCAGATCTGCAAAAATATTCAATGACAGAAATTGTACATGTAGGCAAGCCTGTACATAATGATAAAGACTGAACATACTGAATTTTACTTTACAGAACAAAGCCTCTGCTGTTTGAAGTGGCCTGCACCTGTGACAAACAGATCCTAAGTCTATTTTCTCCTACCCACAGCGATGAAAATTTTTCTACTACTTCACACAAAACAGATCAAGATAAGCAGCATAGACCAGTAAACACAATTCTTCCTGCCCTCATGACAAGTCGCTCTGCTTAGAAACATTTCTGTTTCTCCATAGGCAAGTCCCTCCATTATGCACAAGGAGAAACATCTGCTTCTGACAGCACATAAACAGCGATGTTTGTATCTCTGAAGGCTGAAGGTTAAGAGCAGCAAACCAGATTCAGCTCAGAACATTAACAGTGCCAAGAAAAATGTTGTCTGTGGAAGCTGCTTTGGCTTGCCTGTCCAGAGCCCAGCGGGCCTGCGAGCAGCAGACAATAGCTCACACTGGTTCTGCATTGAAGAGCTGCTGGGGTTTTGTTTCGCAGCACACTCTGCATACAAAGCTTTTCACACAAAATCAAAGACAACAAAATCTCAGCAAATGCTACATAAAGCAAAATTTTGCTTTCAACACAAGGGAAAGTGTAATGAATAGCTGCAATAGTCTCCTTCACCATCATTATTTGCAACCACACCAAAAGGGAGCTTAGTCAATCATACTTGACAATCACTTTAAGGTGCACCACATGTGTTTATGAATCTTGGGTAAACTCCAGCTGGCTTTAAAATTAAATAAATTGCCTCTTAAGGTCAACCTTGCACTTTTCCTCATCTCCACCATGGTCCAGTAAGGTTTGGGGGTTTTTTTCCACTGCATTTCACAACTGTGTTTCAAAGACTTTAGGTTTCATGGAGGTGCCAAGGAAGATGACACAGGCTACACGAGCCAGACAAACTGCAGAGACTTAATTTTATGGCTCTTTGGTCCCACAAGATGAAACAGGCCAAAATTGGAAAAACTCCATCCAAGTCAATGGACCAACATTCAAAGAACTGCAATGCAACTGAAATGCCTTTTGTGCCTTCTGCAGTCAGCCTAAAGGGCCTGGGGGTGAGGATTTGACACTTTACACTGTAGGAAGAAAGCACTAATTACTCTGAAAGTAAAAAGGACTTGTCCTTCAGGTTACATAACCCATGTTGCTGCTGTCCTACATAACTACAGGGGACTAAACAATATGTAATTGAATGAAAGCTACAACACTAGGCTGGGAAAATATGCTGAAATAATTAATATCACCAGTCAATTATATTGATTTATACGTTCAGTATTCCAGGCAGAGCAGTCCACTGTAGGTTATTATCCTCAGTAGTCAATGTATTCAACTGCTATGTAAAAAAACAAAGGGGAAAGGTTAAAGAATATGATTTGTAACATTTGCAGGTGAAAAAAGGAGATACTGAATGCACACTATGTACTGTATAAGGAAAAATCATGCTGAAAAATGAATAGAGAAAGAAACAGGAGCAGATGTGAAGGATTGCTTAGCATACAACCAGAAGTATAATGCAATACTGACTCCTTGAATATTATTTGCACAGTCCTCCTATTTTACCTCTCTGATATTATTCAAAATCCAGAAGTAGAGTTTCTGCTGCATATGACTGTGTAGATACATATAAAAACACTCACGTGTATATCTATACATACATAAAGCAACTTTACAAGAATGACTATTGGGTCTCAGAGGACTTCAAAGTACGAAGTGATACAATTTCTGTCTGTACATAAAGTTATCATGGTAACAATATTGTCAGTTAAGGATAAAATAACAATTTGCATTATTATCCCCTGTAATACAAATCGCTCTTTTTGCCAGCAAATATATGGCTGGCTTTAGCCTCAGTGGCAGGAGGAATGTTAAATCAGGGCTGATGAATAATTCATAGGTCTTATATAATGCAATGGCTTAT
Organism: Brachypteracias leptosomus; assembly: GCA_013401335.1. Classification (NCBI taxonomy): domain Eukaryota; kingdom Metazoa; phylum Chordata; class Aves; order Coraciiformes; family Brachypteraciidae; genus Brachypteracias; species Brachypteracias leptosomus. The sequence goes on along the minus strand of VYZX01023021.1, from coordinate 487,132 downwards.
TCTGGGATTCATGTTTGAAGAATGACTTCTCCTGGTTAGATGCTGTTTAGATTCTGGGCCAGTGGCACCCGGGCATGACCTGCCTGCAATGAGATAATGATCTGCTGATGAAAGGGTTGGGCTGTTATCCACGGGGTTTTTTAAACCATTAAAATTTTATTCACTTTTCATTACACAGGCATGTCTACAGAAGACTGAAATAAGGAAACACACAAAATCAACAAGCACGTTCCACTTGCTAAACTGATTGCAGAGTTACTGTGTGTAACAAAAGAGAAGCAAAGACTGTCACCTTCACAGACCAGGGACTGAGCCTTGGTGGTGTTACAACTAGACCATACACCTGACTGAGATGTCCTCTCCAAGGCAGCAGTGAGGATAAAGACTCCGTGGCTCCTCACCTACTCTGTTCCAGCATGATGAGAGCACATTATTCACAAATATAAAAGAAGCAGGAATCTGAAAGCTTTGGGAAATTTAGCATAAGTTATTATACATTTTTGCAAATGTCACAGGAGCTTGTTTGAACATTTAATTTAAAAACCAGAACTTGTAAGAACATTTGTCTCTATTACACAATAGCCTTTTGTTGTTTTGAGGTTTCTAGGGGAAAGATTGTGGTTTGTTTGGCTGTTTGTTGTTTTTGTGTTTTGGGGGTGTTTTGGGGGGTTTTTTTTGTGGTTTTTTTTTTTTTTACACTCCTCCAACATGTTATAAATAGCTCTACTAATAAGACAGGTTAAAAAAAAAGGAATGGAGGAAGATCTTAACAGGATTGTAAACTGTTGCTCTGGATGTTCTTGTAACTAAATACATTCCCAGATAACATCATGCATTACAAAAACAAAAAAAAAGATAAATTAAACCCATCTCCTCCTCAAAGGGGTTTTGGAGGGAGAATTAATTCATATGTTTTAGAGTTTAAAAAGACAAATCATAACTGTTAGGGACTGATGGGTTGTATACTTCTTGATCCAGGTTTTTCCACCCTGAGCTGCCCTATTCATTTTCTTGTACCTTTCTTCCATACCATCTGCTATTGAACACAATATTGATCCTGAGGTTCAAACAATACAATAGTTCCAATATCCTTATTTCTTTATGGGTTACACCTATCAATGGATAGAAAGAATGATACATGGCAATCTACATGCTCTGTATGGGTGAAGGCACAGTTCAGAGTCCTGGCTCTAATTTAATACAAGCTCTGTCAGGAACCCCCACATCCCTTGTCTCACGTCCACAAAACAGCTTATTTCCAATCTCTATTCCACATTGCATGGTTTAAGGGGCCAATGTTGAACTGGGTTTCTCATTTGAAATGATTACTCGTACCAGGGGGAGCAGTAATTTCTCTCTAACCTTCTTGATGACCATGAAAATACATATAATTCCTTGGAGCTCCTGCATTTCTCTGATTCAAGAAATTAGAAAAAATATACACACAGCAGGGAGCTAATTTACACATAATTCACACCTTTGGGAACTGATTTATAACCAACATTGGCTTTAATAAATTCAGCCTCCCTGTAGTTTTTAGCTCCCAAGAGAACTTGATAAAAGCCAAAGTGTCAAAGGGAAGGCTAACACCTCACTGCCCATATGACTCCAACTGCTCCTAAAAATGAGGATAAGTGAGAATTGCTCTGCTAAATTTAAAATTAATTTGCCACTGGGAGGTATAGTAAAAAGCTCTGTTCCTCTGAGGCCCGCACCAGTCTGGCTCTAATGACAGAGGTAGCTCTCAAACAGAACAGGAGTGTGCAGAAATACCAACCTGGCACCCAAAAGCATGGCAGAGGTGTTAGTAGGTGAGAATAGGGGGCCCACAGCAGGAGGAATACACCCAGAAGCAGCAGCAGCTATTGTGCTACTGCTCTAAGTCCTTCAGCATCTCTGTACCACACCATGTATCCATCAGACATGCAAGCACTAGGCTAGAAGGCAAGACTGACTAAGGAGTGCTACAGGGTGGAAGCATCCCTGGACCTTCCTGGAGAAGGAACAGTCATCAGCCCACACAAACACCACCATGGAGCATGTAACTGCTGTCCAGACATTCCAGGTAAACATCACAGCAGATGCAGACAACATCAGTGCAAGCTAGTGCCTGGAGTTACTCCTACAAGATCTTCACTTTATAGTTAGACAGGGAACATTACATGTGTCACTGCAGTTTGTCAGTGCTCTGTAAGGTCAGAGCTGTGACAATTCAGATCCAAATAGGGACTAAGCATTTCTAGCTTGGCTCTGAACTGATTCCATTTGATAAAGGTCTTTTAGCTACTAAGTGCACGCTTGCAAGTTCTGTAGGGGATTATGATTAGCTGATGGCATGTTATTGTTCAGATATGCTGCCATCTAAGAATAAATAGGGCACAAGTGTAAAATAACTACTCAAAAAATAAATCTAACCTAAACTTACACTTGATGCTGTTCTGTCTTCAGTTACACAGGAGACTGCAGCACACCTTCAGCCCAAGGAGTCCTTTGCTTTTTAAGCAGCACATCATCTCATGATTTGAATACAACTGAGATGACTTGCAATATGCTCTCCACATGTAAACAAGCAGCTGTTCTGCTGCTGTTGCTTGAGAGACAGGGGAGGGGAGGGAAGATTACAGATGGATGTGCTTATGAGAGGAAAAGCATGTTGTTTAGGTTCAGCAATACTGAAACACACACAGTGCTGTCACTGCAATACAATATTCTTTTCCATTTAACCACAATGGGAAAATGATAATTGCCTGGCTACAAACATGTCCATTTAAAAAGGTATATAAACGACAACCAGGGAGAAAATAAAATATTCCTCTCTGAAAACCAGAGACTGATCTGTCTACACCATGCAGGCTACCACTGAGGGTAACAAAACACTCAGACCTCCCCACTAAGAAGAATTGGACAATAGCACTGCACAGGTAGGAGACTCCTACACTACACCTAAGGCACTGCCTGGAACTGATAACTCATGATAGCTGGTAAAATTACTTGCCACCCAAGTCTAGTTATTCTGTATGTTGTGCTAACGATGCTGTTTCCCATTGAATGGGATACTTGTGATGCCCATTAAGGATCTCAAACTCCTTCTGCTAATAGTAGATCCATCAAGCCAAGTACTCCATGAAAAGATTTATACAGATGTATGCAACAACTCACACAGTGACACTTAAACTCATCATAATGTACGACTTCCTTCTAGCATGATCTTAAATTTCTAATTAAGAAATTTAAATTTCTAATTAAGACATTTACCTGCTACTTACCTGTCCACTTTTCTTGTGTAAGCAGCTGTGCCAGCTGCTGTGCAAAACTTATAGTACTACTAATAACAGCTAAGCAGCTGTCAAGCTTTGCTTGACAAGTGACAGCAGTTTGATAGAGAACTCATCCCCTCTATTCTTAAAATGCAGAAAATGTTTTGAGAATTCTGAAGAAAGCAGCACACTGGTATATACCAGAAAATCTGAGAATTAACTCAACTGATGACAAGGGTGGTGCTGCTTTTGTCTGTTCTACCCTTTTGTGCAGGTGTGAGCACAGAGTCCCAACACAATGTCTCCTCTTCAACATTAATACTGTAACAGCTGAAATGGGTCTGTACATTGTGTTCACACAAATTCAGCTACAACCACTGCAGCAAAGAAGTGGTTAAACCAGCATGAACTGTGTATAGATAAAATGAAAGGCCTTCCTGAGACAGTTGAGCTGCAGCCCTTGGAACACCCCTGGTTAGCACATGGGCAGTTTGTCCTGCTGGGCATAATGCAGCATGGCACCCAGATCCCTCAGCCCTGCTGGGTAAACCTCCTGCTTCCAAAGAATGGGAGCAGAGTTGCTTGTCTTGGGCACAGCACTACATTTGCTTCTGCTACTTTGGGGACCTGTGCTATATAGCATTGCACCAGCCCAGCCTGTCTGGAGTTCCTTCAGTGGTGTCTATCAATGATGCATTGCAGCACACAACTTTGCCTTAGCTGTGCTCATACCAACTAGTAAGGGTGGACTTCAAACCCAGACCTATCTACCAGCTACAGCCTGAAAGCCTCAAACTTCAATCGCTGCTTGTACACTGGCCCATCTCTTCAGAAGTGTTACTGAATACCAGAATCTGAAGCCAAGCCTTTGCTGAATTTCAAGTCTTGTCCCTTCTGGAATGGCACTGCAAAAAATGAGCCAAAGTTTTTTCATTATCTCCCTGCCTTTGGCTTCCTGCTTCTTGCTTTTTTTGTTTTTAATTTGAAGAAGTGGCCTTATTGCTGAAGTCTTCTACAGAGAAAATCCACACAGCTGTGTGCATTTAACACAGGTCTCAAAAGAGATGGATAAGGAAAGGACCATCCAGATGGCTCAGGTGATCCTACACACTCTGCCCAGACCAGCTGTAGAAGCAGGCAATGCTTCTAGATGCCATCCAGTGGGAGAGCATTCCAGTGCAGGGCAGTGCTTATAGTCCAACTCATTTCTTAGCCCACTACACAATAGCTTCTCCCCTGAGAACAGGCTCAGGTAAAGCTTATAAAGTCCTTTGAATGTGTAAGGACTTAGCATGTGATGCTGCTAAGTATCACACTTACAATTTTAGTGGGTCTGATCTATTTCCCCCTCACCATGGCAAACAAATAATTGAGTCTCTCAGCTGCTCTATTCTCCCTTCCATGCTTTCGCATGCTCATTAATTTTTATTTTTTTTTATTGTTTAGAATCATCACCCTGGCATAGGACATAAAGACTTCATCATCAAAATGGAACCACAGTGATTAGAACACAAATGCTGCTCTGAAGCTGGAAGCATTAATCACTCCTGCAAATAAAGGACTATTTAGTAACACTTTGAGCTCAGACAAAACACTTGTGAAATAGCCCTTTGCTTACACCTCAAACTAAAGGGCAAAATGCTACTGTGGGTCTGCAATTTCTCATCAAGGATTATGTTATATATTATAAGAACCTGAGGGGACAGGCACAGGCCTGATTCTGCTCCTTCTATCTCTGAAATACCAACCAGCTCTCCTGTTTTCTTAACTGCTCTTACTTTTTAAATTGTGGCTTTTAAAGTCCTAGGAAGATCCAGAAGGTAAGTCAACACTGCTGAGCTACAGCATAATATGAGCAGTTTATTATAATACAAAACAGGCAAGTGAGACGGAGAGTAGAGATACCATCTAATTAACACCAAATGAAGGTATAAATCCAACTGACCTCTTTTATATGTACGAGATACAAGAAAAAGTTTTCTGGGGGAAAAACTATTGACTACAGGTATAGGGATCATAATATTTAATTGTTGATTTCATTTTGCTATTTCTGTTCTTCAAAAAACAGTTATTTCAAGGATGTCATTCAAGTGGTTGGATTTTTTTTCAACTGAGAGAAGTTTGTTTATGCTGCACTCAAATATGATGTCCTTCCTTTTGCTGTCAAAAATCACTCTGTACTTTCCCCAAGCTATGAAACCAAACAGTAGTGAGAGAGGAAATTCACTTAAACAAAGCTACCAAAGTTAATACTACAAAACTTAGATGATTTTTTTTAATGCCACTTTTCTGGGTCTTTCATTGAAGTGTTATACGCAGATGTGAACAGCTCAGCTGGTAACTACTGTCTACATAATACAGGCACCCAAAAGTAGAGCAGATCTACCACTGACCCTGGGGGAGCCGTGAAGCTTAAATGTCTTAATGAAATTTCAGGTTTGTTCATATTTGTGTTAGTCTGCGACGCTCTGTGCCTGTTCAATAGCTCTCCTCTCTGCAGCTAGTAATAGCCTTGGTACAAATCTAGCTAAATCGAGTTACTCTAAGACAGGGAAATTAATAGTTTTAAAATTAAATTCCTTTCTGTCTATATTTTAAGATCTTGCTGCCAGATTTTAACATAATTGTTTCCTGAACACTGACAAGCAGAACAACTTGTATTGATTCCCTGTATTCACCCTCCATATGACATCACTGACAGCTTCATTACACGGGATGCTAATTTTTTTTCCATGTGGTCAGTCTTAATGAGATTAAATATACTTTCTATTTTCAAGCCATTTATTTGGAAGGAATTGTGATTGGATTGCCATCACATCAAAGTTATTTAACCTCATATACAGTAGGAAAAAAAAAGCAAACAAGCGCTTCTGAAAGAGAGGTCATCAACTGATGTTATTTAGAAAATCTATTACTCAACTTTTGTGAGTTAAAGAGGTATTTTATTTCCAATCCTGTGCCATTTGAGCTATCCAGAATTGCTCTGCATATTTATAGTACACACATTTAGGACAATTCATTTCCTATTTGGAATCAGAATTCAGGTCTCACTTAAGTCAATGGGAATTTTGCCATCAACTTTAATAAAATCAGGATTCGGTTCTTTCTATATAGAACTCAGCTTCAAACTACTTCAAAATACTGGTATAAATTACCACCAACTTGTGGTAGAATTGCTAACACAGTAGTCAGGCTGGAGGTGTAAAAGCAGCAACAGAGAGACTATAATTGTGAAAGAGGGTCACAGTAGCACCACCTAAATACCCTGTCATCCGTGTTATGGTGTTAATCTGCATGACTTTCCAGATTAATCCATCTTCTCTAACTTAAAACATTTAATACGTAACCCACAGGCAAAGAATAATATTTTGCTGCAGATAAACATACTGCTATAATCAGCATATTTTCAGGGAATTCATACATAAGAAATGTCGCTGTTATATGAACATATAATGCATACAAAGAAACAAAGCAAAGGCTTTTCTTTAAGATAACACAAAATTCTGTACATCAACTGGCACTTCAAATAAAATCTTTTCCTGATCCACTGCATAAAACAATTAAGCAAATGTCTACTAGTACTCTGTTTTAGTAATGCTTATAATTGAGAGCTCAACATGACCATAAATTTGTCTGACTGGGAGACTCTAAGAGGCACAAATAAAGCATCGTGCCAAACAAAAAATCCATAGCTAGTAAGCAATACAATGTTCATTAATAGCTGCTTCCTCCCAAAAGGCTCCCACCAGCCAGCAGAGAATCTCAGACGCTCGTTTCCAAGGAGTCGTGTGCGGTTGGTGCAGACTCAAACTTTCTCAGTTAATTCCATTTCACACAAACATTTCAATGGTAATTATTTGCTAGCTAATCTCCTTCAGCTCATCCTCTTACGGGCATGGAATATTGACCAAACAAGCATTTATCATGTGTCTCTAACAAATATTATGCAAACGAACTGGAGAGATGTTGTTGGCCTAAGCAGGAAAGCACACTGCAGTCATTTCCACCCCCATACATCACATCTGCCAATGGGACTGGACTCAGTTCTCTGGAAATTTAATAGTGCCACCATGAAGATTTCTTTATAGAAGTGTCTAGTGAAAGTAGGACTTTGCATTACTAAGACTCTATCCTAACAGTGTGTTTTGAACTGTCTGGCTGCCAATAATTCTAAATAAGCTTCTGCTTCCAGTACTGTTGGATTGAATGCTTGAGTTTTTTTCCATCCAACATTTACTGATGAGGAGAGGTGATAAAGGACACAGAACTCAAGCTTCAAAGAGCTTCCTTTCTAGGGATCCAAAAATGGAAAGATACTGGGTTTTATAACGACCCTTTCTGAACTGATGCTGTTTGCATCCCTTTCCACTTCCTAGAAAACAGCTGCTGTTACAAGAGACAAAGTTGTCTCCCACACCAGCTAATTCTGTCACACAAGAAAAGTGGGAGAGATAAGGATGGCATCACTAATGAGGAAAGCCACAGCAATCATGGGAAGCAGTTATAATCTGACAGAGTGCACTTATGTATTAAGGAACTACAAGTGCTTCCAGGGAGCCGAAACCCTTCCCTCTGCCTTGCACAGACAGGTGGGTCAGTGCAGACATGAATTCGGCCAAAGGGCTTTGCATGCTACAAACAGTGGTCAATAATTTCCATTATTTTATCTTGTAATGGGCAGAATCTGCAACCTCCAGTTAGCATAGATTCTTTTTTTTTTTTAAAAGCACAGTTCAGAAGTCAGTTACCTCTGTCATAGAGTCATCAAGTACAAATCATGATATCAATAACTGGTTCTGTATCTGAACTGATTTCTAAATCAACCACAAAGCTCAGCCATCCTACACGAGACCAATGCAAAGCCTTTGACAGTCAGCAGTCCACACTTGGATGTGAATGGATTCTCTTTAATCATCAGCAGCATTCACAGAAAACCTGCTAATGACTTCTCACCTTGTCTACAAGAACTAACCATTCCTCCAGATTCCTTCCTCAGTTACCCAAGCAATTAAATCTTGTCTCTGCCAAAACCAGACCAGTGGCACATCCCCCAGCCTCCTGCCTAGTTACAAAGCCTGGTTAGTGATCACACATAGGGCAGTTGGGGAATGGGAGAGGGGGAAGCAACCACACCAGTGGCAACAAAAAATGTATTGTCAGATCCCCACTGGTTTTGTCCACTTGCATCTTATATTTGTAACTGTATAATGAGGACAGAAGTGGGCCTAGGGTGTTGTTATTGAAACAAAACCAACTGTACTGTGAGTTTCCAAGCAGTTTGAACAGATGATCAATCCCAAAATTGTTATCAGCAGTTCTTCCTTTTGTCCCCTGTTCCCCAGCTTCTCCTGACAAGTCTCATTTTGGCATGTAATGTCTCCAGGATAGCTTTGTTCTCTGCCCCTTCACACACCTACTGGCAATTAAAGCAGTATAATTACAGAAAATCAATGGCATATTTTTGACCTTATTCTATTCAGTAGAACAGCATTCCAAACTATTACCGGGGGAAGTCTCATAAAATGAACTCAAGGTGAACTCAGACTCAGGGTGGTTTAAATATTAGAACTGAAAGAAGGTGATGGGGGGGAAGTACATCACTAGATGTGCTGAAACATGCAAACTGTTTGAAAAATACTTCGAATAAATAGAAATACAGATGTGAATGCACTGCAAAAAAGCCTCTGCTGACACCTTGCAAAGCCAGAGCCTATCAAACCAGTCTCATTCAGCCACTTACATACCTTTAGAAGCCACCATGCTGCATTGAGTGGTTGATGTGAAGCAAGACACAGTTACAAACAGCAGTGATGGCACAAGTAAGTGAAGTCAGACTCCTCACCTCCAGTCATCTGATTTAGTCACAGATTATGCTATCCTTTTAGCTGTACTATGCAAGCATCTATACAGTTCCTTCTCAGCACAGCCTAATGGAAGCAGGCATGTGTGCCTGTGTTCCTGGCTAGAGAGATTGTGGATCATTCTGTCCCTCAGGAAAGCCTTGTAAACTCAGTCCTACAAATCTGAGTTCAGTGTGTGCCTCATTGTAAGCAAACTCACTATAACATCAACATACCTGATGCTCACGTGTGTGTGTTACAGGATGAAGGAGAGTGAGTAGACTAGCTTCTGTATTTATTTGTTTTGGGGATATCCCCAAACTAGATAATTTAAAGAGAAAATAAGTAGGTTCTCAATAGATTTGCAAGTTTCATACCTGTTTTTAGAAACAGCATTATCTTGCCCAACAGAGAACTCCCCTGCCCTTTGAAAATCAAGCAAAAAAACCCACAAAACATTTCAACATAACACAAAACAGGCTCTACTGTGTCTGCTCCTCCACTGGTGCATTAACAACAAATTGCAGAAATGAACTGATAGCTTTTAATTTCTTTCCCTAATTACTAATCACAGCAGCTGCTTGGTGGAAGAATAACAAGCCTTTTTCTCCTCATTTGCACAAAATCCTAGGCTTGTTTGGTGCACAGTTTTGTGCTTTTTTTTCCTCATGAGACTACTACTTGTTGCTGTCAAGAGCTGGTTTTATTGTTTTAGCTAATGACACTATGGTAATACAATAAATAGGAGATAATTGGATACATCTATCCTGCATTTATTAGTTACTGCTGACATACCTAAGAACAGGCCTGATCCTCAGTGCTGGAATTCATAGAGCATCAAGCTCTTTTGACCTGAAGACCTGCAGAGATGTTTTTCCTCAGTACTGCAGCATATACTGTCCAAGGAACAGGAAGCCTTAAGGCAAACAACTATCCCATAAGACCTATCCCTGAATTAATGTCCAAGCAAAACAATGCCTAGAATAATTAATGACTACTAGGGCAAGACTCAAGTGAATGCAGCAATCTGTTCTTCACAACAAACCACCACTTATTTGGTAAAGCCATTATAACTAATCTGCCTCTCAGCAGATGAGCTGCAGAGTTGTTGACTCATAGGTGTTCCCAGAGAGGAATTCAACTGGCACAAAAAAAAAATCCAATACACCACTATGGTTTGAAATAAGAATAACTAGACCTATGATTTACATGAGAGAGGACACACAGGTCCAGCCCTGACCTTTCATTGTGCTAAAGCACCAGGCCAAAATGATCACAAAACACTTTGGGGTATAATTTAGCTTTGACCAGGATCCAAGTTTTATCACTCAGCCTCAGCTCATAGTTACATTAGTACTTTCTGTGAGCTTTCCTCAGAAAATTAGGTATTTAATATAAACCTGGTATTAACCAATGTAGCTCAAATATTTCCTAAGGCAAAAACCTTTATGTGGGCTCCACTGAGGGGCAGCTTTGAATAGTTGAAAAACTTGGGCCTGAGACCAAAATACTGAACCAGGGCTGAAAACCTGTAGCTGGTCCTCAGTTTTGCTGTATTCTTCATGCATTGCTGAAGACCATCTTCTGACCAAGGAAGACAACAAAAGTCTCCTTCCTCCTGGTTAGGCCCTACTCTGTTTCTATAGAACCAGAGCTTTCTGCAGTTGGTGCATCACTAATAGTAAGTAGGTAGGAGTTACTCAAGATAATACATTTGCCTTTTTGTACTTTCACAGTATAATCAGGTTTCTCTGTACAAAGCAACAGTATGTTTTTTACAAGGGCTTAATCCCCAGTATTGGGCAGTATCAATGAAACAAATCTTGCAAGAAATTATATGCTTCGGCTTTTGGGAAATTTGTTGTTTGCTTTTATAGAAGACTACAAACACATTCATAAGTGGCTCAAACCACACATTATTCCTACCTGAAGAACAAACAGCATGTGACCAAAGATTCATCCGGCCATGCAGTAAGGCTGCTACTATCTATCACCTAAATAGATGAGAAAAGTTGCCAGTAAGTGCTGCCAACTGCTGCTCTAATAAACAATATTTCTCTCAACAGAAAGCCAGCACCATGTGCTGATTTATAGCAAATGTGCTATTCTTCCCCTGTGCTATCAGCACTGGAGACAATAACAAGTAGCTCAGAGCACAAGAATACATTTTTATAAAAACAAAACAATGGGTGTTGGCACAGCACCTTATCTGCTATATGTGAGCATAGAAGCATCTGAATTGCCCCAGTGGACACAGTAAGATCCTATATTACATTTATGCTGTTGGTTTCTTGAGCACAGCTTTGGGAATGAAGACCAATAAATTGCCAGTGAATAGTATTTAGCAATATATTTGACACATTTGGATCTATGGTTAAATCAAAGGCTGAAGAGGTAGCTGAGGTTACACCCTATTAGGGAGGCAAGTTGTACACGTAGTCTGAATCAGCCTGAACACAGAACCAGCAGAACTTAAGAGCTGAGCAAATGCGCTGGTTCACAGATAAATCTGTAAAAATTACTTATGCATCTTCTGGATGCCTGCTGTTCAGTTACCACCACTCGTAAAGGGAAAAGGAGTCTCTGGAACAGTACAATCCCTCTTCATCATTAACAGCTGATGGGGAAACATCCTGTTTTGGAGACTGCATTAGCTTACACAAGTGTGAAGCTGCAAAGTTCCCAGCTCCCATCATGTTCAAGATGTTTCACAGTAGGTCATTAGCCTGGTAGCTGTACTAACACTACTTCTGCATGGTGTGCAATATTTATGTCACTCAGCCTCCCCTAAATGCTCTTCAATTAACTGTTTCCACATACACAATACTGTCTTGGGGCCCATCACAATTTTCTATTCATATTTTACTCCAATATGAAACAAGTTCTTCATCCAGAACCATGTGCCTGCCCAACTCCACAACTCCTCACCCAGCCACACTCCATCCAGAGCTGGCTACCCAGGAGATCTGATCAATTTGCCTTATAGAAAAGCCTCACTCTTAGACCAAGTGCAATTATTTACATTTGATTAAAGCTTAACACATATTTTGCTAAAGTTAATCTTCCAAAAAGATAATTGAGTTCAGTTCAAAAGCATTTCAGAGCAGAAAACTATGAATCAGTTGGCAAAGAGCAAAGCAGCAGCAGCAACAGCAGCAGTCTTGCAGACTGATAGACCTCTTTTGTCTTTTTTTGGGAAATGAAGCTCTTGATGGATGTATTTATTCTCTAAGAATAATTGTGACTTACTCCTTAGCATGCTCAGAAGGGAAAATATCACTTATTTTCTGTCATCTGAAAGTGTGTCATCATATTTATCATCAAAAAAGCTACATTAATGCAAGGATCTAAACTCATCTCCAGGGCTGAACGTAGAGCTGTGGCTAAATTTATTTATATTACTAAATAAACACCTGGATCAGATCCTTAGTTCACTTTAATCAATGTTGCTCTACTTAAGTGCCTCAGAACAAACCTAACTTTGAATGGCTATAGAAGAATATATAAACACCTCTGAAAAGACGTTTTTACTTTGAAGAGACTCTAAGAACAAACTCCACCATAGTAAAAGAGATAGTAAATCAAACAACACTTCTTAGACATCAGGCTGTTAACTTACCACTTGTTTTGTGAGCTCTCTCCTTCAAACAATCCTGCCGACTACACCAGTTTTGTGCTGCTAGATCTCTTCTTTCTTAGGCCAACACCAAACTCAGCAACATCCCCTCAGCATACCTTCATCTTTCACATATTCTTCATCTTTTTGCTCTTCTCTGTCTCGAATCAGACAAGGGGGAACACACCACTGAGAGAGAGCAGCAAACTGTAACCAGTCCCAACAAAAAGCTCCTCTAACTGGCCCCAGCAGGACCTCTCTTCAAACTGATCAGCTCTTTGTTACTCCTCACGCACTGATCAATTCTGGTTAATATAGTCCTGGCCTCACCCATCAGCCCAACCACCATCACCTGGGGGCAGTTGGGGCCTCACACAGCTGGGCCAGGTTCTGCCTCTGGGGCCTGGAACCACCTGGGGAACAAAACATTCTGCAGGGCATCCACAGGTCAACTCCAACTCAGGGGCCACAGCCCAGGCCCCAGCACTTCACCATTCACTTCATGAATAGTGACATGGATCACTAACAAGCCTGGAAACAAATGTGTGTTTTTACAGAGTTCCTTTAACATCATGAATATTGAAAATATACAAAGGGCTAATGAGAATTGAGGAGTAGTTTTGAGGTTATTTTCAGTTTGTACTTCAACTTTAAAATCATGATTGTGCTCACATTGACTTATAAATTGTGTCATATTTTGTGATAAGAATTATAGAATCATTTAGGTTGGAAAAGACCTCTAGGATCACCAAGTTCAATCTTCATCCCAGTGTCTCCCTGACCCCTAGACCATGGCCAGAAGCACCACATCTACTTGTTGTTGAAACACCTCCAGGGATGCTGCAGGTGTTTCTCAGGGCAGGTGTAAGTGTTGATTGAAGTTATGTTCCCTGCCTCTCTTTCTTGTATCTTTCTATTTCCAAGTTTGCTTCTATTGCAGCCTCCAGTTTCACTACAATAGGCCCTGCCTTTTAAACATGGTCTTGGCCTGTCTTCCTTGAATGTATTTTAATCCAAGGAAGGAGGCTCAACTTTTGGCATTGTCATTGGCCTTTGTGTCCCCTGTGGCTGGACCCACTTGCCTCCCAACCCCTGTGAGGCTCCTGGAGCACCTGCTGGAGGGAGGAGTGAAGCGCAACGAGCCCGTGAGCAAAACTCTTCTGTATTGTGTGCATATGGGAACTTGGAATGAGAAAACCTCCATTTATGGATGCTGAGATTACCTATTTTTCCCCTTTTTTGTGGAGAAGGGACTTTCCCTTTGTTGTTTTTGCAGTGTCACAGGTCTCCTCATTCCTCACTCACCTTCCCCCAGTCTCTGCTGTGTTGTTCCAAAGCTGTGCTGAGCCAGTTCTCAGCTGTTGCCGCTGCCCCTAGGGCAGGATCCTGCCATTTGTTTCCACTCCAGCAGAATTTAGAGGCTTTTCAAGAGTAAGGAAGAATAATTTCCACATATTGCATTTAGAAGGGAGTATTCCTCAACAATAGAAGCTTTTTGCATCACATTGTCAAGAGAGAGGTTCTGCCTTTCTGGTTAAGGCTTTTATATTGCTCAAACACAAATAAGCGTTTAATTACAGAGCAGTTCTAAAATAACATGTTTAGGAGAAACTTAGATGAAATTCAGTTCTTTTCATCCAAAATCAGAAGAGGCCACAACTGGTTAGTCAACTACTACTTCTTCCTAGCTGGGAACTTTTGCCTGGTGTTTTAAGATTATTTTGGTTTTTAAGCAGAAAATTGACTCTACAATATGCATATATTAAAGAACAATAATGAAAATGTTTGCTAGACGCATGTTAATTTGTTTGAAAACACAATTAGTTCTGTCTTTAAACTTATATTTAATGGAAAACACATCAAAGAATGAAGTAACTAATTAGAGGGACATGTTTGTTTGGGACCTACCTAGACAGCTAACAGATCTGGGCAGAAAAACACAGGATCCTTTGAGTGAACAGTAAAATGCTGTAAATTAAGCTACTTTCCTGGTATTTTATGTGCATTTTTTGGGTTGGGCTTTTTTTGTTTGGGATATTTTGTCTAGTTTGGGGGGTTTTGTGTTGTTTTGTTGTAAATTTGGTGCAATCCTGACCAATATAGCTCATTATCTTATGGGCTGATCGCACAAAAGGTTTTTGAAACAGCTGAATGTTCCAGGGACACAGAAATTGGGTTAACTAGAGCTTTTTCTGCCCTCTAATGCATCAATGATCAGCCAACAGTCACAGCAGACTAACTTAACTATCTAGGTTAGCAGCTTTCCCCACATCTGAAAAAGAAGCTCATGGAGAGAAGAAAAAGGTTTTGGATGTTTCTAGGCATCTAAGGGCTGGAGAAGAGGATATAAGGAGCCAACACAGCCCAGAAATTCAACAGGCTGCTCAAAATTCCACCAAAACAGAAAAACAATGGCAAGCTCTTACATACTTAACCTTGTAACACAGAGAAAATGTTCAATATCTTTTCTCCTTCTGCAAGAAAAGTTATCACATCCTAGAAAGGTGAATGAGTGCTACTCAAGAGCTTTGTTTTTTTTAACAATTAGAAATCTAAGTAGCAACTGATGTCCTTGATACAGAAAAAAACTCTGCTAGCAGTGGTTTCTTTATATTGAAGACTACAAGTTACTCTTTGTTACACAGGAACTGCAGTGAAAGTTGGATAACTTTCACCTGGGAAACAATGAAAGAAAGAGAGAAAATACTTAATTTTTGTCTAGGGTTTTTGCCTTTCTTCTAAGATTAAATAACAAAAAAGTGCATCTGGAGTCCTCTTACTGAAGCTGACAGAGTACTTTTCAAACCTATGCTTTTGGCTAAAGCAGCTGAGGAGAAGGACTTAAGCAATTAGATGTAATGTGGAAAGTTATCAGAAAGGGACAGTAGGTTGAATATTCTTTTTAAATGGTAGAATTTACTTAACCAATTTGACCCTTTTTTGGCTTTCTGCTGTTAAGCTGAAAGCAAAGCACATCTTTTCAATGTCCTTTTTGACCAAGTCTAAAATGAAGCAATACTGACTTTTGTAAATAATCCCACATAAAGTACTACTAAATTATAGCAGCATTTCTCTAATGGCTTGAAGGGAAAAAAAAGAATCTTAACTGTTGGAAGCTACTGTACACAACTTCCCATTTTTCAGGAAATCCTGCCAAGTTTTCCTCCTCCCCATGAAGGGGATTAAAGCCATCATGCTAGAAAGCCTGTATTGCCAAACACTTAGGAAGAAACAAACATTCTCAGGATTTCTATGCTAAACACAGAAGGAAAACAGTATTTGTGTCACATGGGAAATGTAGATAATCACTTTAAAAGTGTAAACAGTTTTTTTTGTTTTGCTAATTACCGAGCAGTTTCCCCGTGAACTTTAAAAAGGACCAGGGATTTTGTTGCACTAAATAGAGTGATTTTAAGAAGCACTGTACAGTTTTAAACTTACAGGTTAATTTTCAAATTCCATATGATTTTTTCCTCTTCCTAAATACCTAACTTCTGCCCTCCTTTACTCAGGAAAGAGAAGTGAAAATCCCAGTCCAATGTGCAATGTATATATATATATTAATATAGTTTGGCTGCTTACAGGCCATTTGCCAAGAAGGCTCAGGAATATTGCAGCCTGCTGTCCAGACCAGCAGAATTTTCTAGGCTCACAGCATGTGAAAAATAGTGTAGGAGAACTAAATCATACTTTTGAACACATGTGGAAAACTATGATAGAGGATAATCCCTTTTTCATAGTCTTATAAGACAGATTTTTCCTTCTACCATCACTGCACTGAGCAAGAAAGCATCAATGCCATTGATCTTCTCCTTGTGCTGTTAGCCCTGAATATTGTCCAGCATTGAGTTATTCTGTAACACATCTAAATGCGCAATATATTCAAATTACAGGAATTCATTGAGCTGTTCAGTCCTTCTGATATCACTGAGCTCTGCTGCCCTTTTCTTAAAGTCATCCAAAAGAAGTATCTTGAGGTTTATTTCCCTTTAGCCTGGAGTGGGCACATGGCAGAGGCTCACAGGATATTCAGGCAATTGTGCCAAGAGGTGCTTTTCAAAGGCTTCTAACAGCAAGAATGAGTGACTTACACAGCAAAACATTCTGCCATTTGGAAACACCACTGCCAAACTGTGCTTCTTCCAAAACCTAGGGGTGTTACTGCCCAAGAAATATTTTTAATACAAAAAAACCCTGGCCAAAACATGCCCCATGTCCCTGTCTAAACCACTTTCCTGCTAACAAATGTTCAGGCCCAAAACATAGGCAGGAGAGGAAGAATTTCATTTCTTAAAACATGCTAGTGTTGCAGTTTTCAAAGCTGAAAATTATTTTTCAGGAGAGATTTTTAGGCAGCCTTAAAAGAGGCCAATTACACTTTTTAGAATTATTTTGGAATTTTGGCCAGAACTGAAGTTATTTACACTCATGTTGTGCTCAGGCTTCTCTCAGCAATACTTCAGTAACATCAGAGTTTTTTGCTTAAGGAAGGAGACAGGTAAAAAATGCCAGAATAATTGCAAAGAAAATAATTAAACCCCATGCAGCATTCTCACACTAAGTAGTCACACTTTGCTGGTTCAATACGCTGAATCATTGGGAGCTTTATTTTTATTTATTGTGAGTAGGTTTTGTTACATCTAAGTAAGAGATGCTGTTATGGGAGCAAGTGGGTTGTACTGGATTTACAGAACAATGCAAAGACCAGCAAAGGAAAGACGTACTTTAAGACTTTTTTTTTTTTTAAGTCAATAAACTGCTTATAAAGAAAGACCAAGATCAGATGCAATGTGAAACTGATGTTGGAGTGGGGATGAAAAGATTATCATTTTCTGTGCCTTGTGAGATGATCAGGTCTCAGAGAAAGAATAAATTTATCAGACTTCAAAAAAAGTGGTTAGAGCAGATTAGCACACATGAGAAAGGCACAGAGCGGAGACATTTCTGGCATTACATTTCTGGCAGCCTGAATTTTAAGACTCATAATAGAAAAAAGTCTTCCTTTGGGATAACAAAACCCTTTTTTTTGCTGAGCATAAACCTTTGAAAAACACTGGTAAAATTACAAATAAAAAACAACAAAGGAGTGAACTTCAGGGAAGTTCCATCGAGAACAGGTTGTTCACTCATCTGCCATGACAAAAGCACCCCAGGAGAAAGCCAGCCTTAAATAACCCTGCTCACAGCGCACGTTTGGGAAAGGTTCCTGTGGTTGGATCTTGCCTAATGGCAAAATTCTGCCCAGTGGTTCTTTAGACAAACGTTTTCTGCAGACAACTATCCATTTGAGAAGAAGATGGTGCTTGCTGCTTGCATTTCTGAAACACTGTGTTAAATCTTCTCCAGCTTCTTGTTGCAGTAATAGTGCCCAAGGAAAACAACACTGAAGTGCTCCAAGCGAGTATTTCTGACATGGTTGAAAGTCTGAGTTGCTTTTAATAAGCAATGTTTCTTTTTCCAAACAAACCAGCGCTAATTAGATAGGAGCAGAGAGTCACCAATAGATCTTTTTCATGTTGTGAGGACTAGCACTGCAAACAAAGCACTCCATTCCTAGAATGCACCCAAAGCCACACTGACATTTTGCAGATACAATTAGGCTAATAATTAATTAATGTAGCATGATCAGAAACAAATCTTACAAAGACAGCGGGGTTGTCAGGAGTCAGCCAGACAATAAACAACAGAAAAAAAGCAAGAAGTGGCTGTGCCCTGCTGCAGTACAAAGATGATCCCATTTCACCTCAATTAAGTCACGTCACTTTCTTGAGAGCAGTAAATTTGGGTTCCTCCAGCTTTGCTAAGCAGACACTGAGTCTTTTAGACTAGAGCCTTTTCCCAGTGTGATTTCACTGGTAACTGAGTTCAAAATGCAGATTTTTAGCTTTGGAGGAGCTCTAGGATTTCTCTAATCCTGATGTCCTGTTTACACAAATTGATATAAACTTACATTTGAGACACCTACTCTGCTGTCAAAGTTCTTCCACAAAGACCTTCAAAGCTTTTTAGCCAGCCTCTGTGTTTTAAAAGAAAATATAATGTTTGCATCTTGCTTAAAGTTTGCATCTAGTAGTTCTGTGCTGTGCTTGGTTTGTGCCTCTAATTCAATATGCTCAAGGCCATCCAGTGTTCATTTAGCTCAAATTCCGTCCATTCCTTGGTCTTCACACTTGACCAGAAGCCAAACACAAATCAAACACAGTCAATAATTAACACAGTGTGATCACTGACAGCCTTCCTCCAGAACTCCTCATCAAGGCCCTTTAAATTTGCTCTGGGATTATGAGACAAGACCAGAAATTCAAGGAAGGAGGGTGCTCCTCAGTCTCGTGTTGTGAGGAAGAGAGTCACACCCTCATGTGCCAGCAGGTACACACCCATGTATGCTACTTAAAAGCTTTTCATTGCTCTGCTTCTTGGCAGATGCAAGTGTGTTTCACATCACTGTGTTATTGTCTGTCTTGCTCAATGAAATACCACCAGTCTTTTGAAGACTGTCATCTTCTGCCAAGTGTGAGTTCCCAGGAAATGCAACATGGAAAGTGCAACAAACTGCACTGAAAAGATAGAAAAAAGATGAGGACTCCTCGGCAGTGGCAGCTTCCTGTGTGACACGTAATTTAAGAAGCCTTGACAATAAAGAGCAATGCAACCCAAGCCAAAATGCCAGAGAACGAGTGGAACAGTGGCTAGAGAGGAAAACTTAAAAAGTGAACAAAATCCACACTTTGGTTTTACAGCAGCATAGTCTCCACTCTCTACACATCACAGCCTGCTGCCCTAAATGAGAGCCAGACCTTCTGGAAATTAATGGGATCATCTATTCCTCACACTGAGTACCTGTCAGTGAAAGAGATGTATGGATTCACAGCACCATTCAGATTAGGAAGTGCCTCAGGAGGGGTCATTAGTCCAACCTCCTGTCTGAAGCAGGGTCACTAAGAAGTTGAACCAGGTAACTCAAAGCTTAAGCCAAATCCTTGGGCTGGGTATTGCATGTATTTCTTTTTTTTGTGTGTGTGTTATAATCTTCTGAAGATACTTCCCCTTCCAGAAACAGAATTTACGGTAACTGTATGAAGTAAAGCTTAAAGAAATGAACTTGCCTGTAAAGTGCCCTGGAAAATAAGTTTTCTAGGAGATATCAACCTGTGACTCAGGAAGGAGTTCCCAACTCCAGATTTTACAGCTCACCATCTGTGGCTGATTTTATTTTCTCTTGATTTTATCATTAGGACAAAGACATAAAGTAGTTTCACAATATAGTGTGTTATGTGCATAATTAACATTCTCATTTCAGTTTGCATGTTATTATTGTCCATCTTAACTTGAGTTGCTGTCTCCAAAATATTGCTTCTTATGCCATAAATTAGATCTGTTA
Organism: Brachypteracias leptosomus; assembly: GCA_013401335.1. NCBI lineage: Eukaryota > Metazoa > Chordata > Aves > Coraciiformes > Brachypteraciidae > Brachypteracias > Brachypteracias leptosomus. Next base: position 467,038 of record VYZX01023021.1, on the reverse strand, counting down.
GACATTAATTCTATTTCCCAAGACATATCAAAAACCTGTGTGATGTTATTGCTCTGTTTTCCTTTGAAACATGCACCAGCTGTCTGATCTAATATTTCAAACCCTCAAGTTCTTAAAAAGAAGCCACTAAGGTATTGAAAGTAGATGACTTCTACTGGAAGGAACTTTGGGACAATGACTGACGGCTGAGCAGCATTTATTTCCTTTCCCTGTTAACACACCCAGGTGTGCTCTCCTTCAGTCTGACACTTTTTTAACACAGTAAGATTGTGGTCTTTAACACAGCTTGTAAAGCTTTTCTTTGACCCATCAGAATGAGAACCACAATGCCAATATAATCCAGTTATTCTGAGATATGATTTAATGTCTTCAGCACAAGTGTACTCCCATACAAAATGTGAATGAATACAGATTTAGGACTGCAAACAGTAGCAAGCCAAGAAGAAAACATCACTAAGGTCTCATCCTACATCTAGATCAGCACAGACATGCTGGAGCAGCTGTCCTGAGACACGCATCGTTTGGGCTGTGTAGAGGTAGCTACTAAGGCTGAGAATTTTGTCTCTGAAATTTTCCTATATTACAAAGCCTACAAAAATAGGAAAAACAGCACAAAGCTTGGATTATGTGTATGTTGAGATTTCAGCTTATTATCCTGATCAATATTGTCTCCTCACTGTGTGTGCTCTCCTTTTATGTCAAAACTGCACAGTTTGGGGATGGAAAATACATCTTATCTGTGTCTTTACTAGTCACAGCAGATTTTATTAACTTACCCAGCTCTATGAAGGTTTTGTTTTGGCCGTTCCTGTACAAACAAGTCATATTAACTGAAATATCTGCAAGCTGAGAAAACCATAACCATTGCATTAGGTGGAGGGGCATCTTTATGAAGGATCAAGAATCTTGAAGCTGTTTACTTCCAGATTTGGTAATTCAGTTTTTTTCCCTCGGA
>VYZX01023021.1:452957-466002 GCA_013401335.1 Brachypteracias leptosomus | reverse complement strand
AAAGGAAGCTGTGGGAATTGACTTCAATAGAGGAAGACAGCACAACAGGCACAACTTTGAAAAAAGTCAATGAGTTTTAAAATAATAAATTCTAACACAGGGTGTCTCATCACTTAATTAGCATTTTCTACTCAGATGGGTCTCAGATTGAAGCATTTTAAATAAATCACTGGATCCAAGCACACACCTTTAAGTGCAGGTATCTTTTCCAGCTTCACCCACCTTCAGAAATGGATGTTATCTCAATCACATATAGCAGAGGCTGAGGCATTGAAGCACACTTCAGTGAACAGTGGCAGTGAGCTTCTCGTAACTTGGATTCAAGTCTTAGATATTTCACCATTATGGAAACGCTAACAACTTACACCATGAAGGGACAACAGCTCCACTGGCTTCCCATGTCCCCCCACTTGATCCCAGCCGATGTGTGAATGGGAAAGACAAGAGTTTTACAAGAGATGATGGCAAGTTGCACTAGAGGAAAAACACATGAAGAAAGTAGCAAATTACATGTGATTTTACACTGACTGATTTGGAGGCACGGTGAGTAACACGCTCTGAAAGCAGCAGCTGTTGAGTATAAAACACTTGACACTGCTGAGACATTTGGAAACCAAACATCGAATGCTGAAAGAGAAACTTAAGCATTTTTCATCCAAGAAAATGTGAAGCCTTAGAGGGAAGAAGCGACTGAATTTGATTACTCAAACTGGCAATACCAATAGGAAGGCACTTCAGCTGCCTTATTTAGCACCTCCGGGAATCATGTAGCCTCACAATAGACAGTGTTGCTGGAGGTCTTTGCACTAGAGTCAACTTCAAGATGCAGAGAGCTGTAGGCAACAGCAGGTAGTCTAGTGCCCCACTGCCATCTGGCACTGGGCTAATGTGTCTATCAGGGACTGCTTTCACACTCCTGACAACCTATTACTCAGCTACAGAATGGATAGGTCAATGGTAGTCTGCTTTGATTTGTAAGCTGCCTACCCCAAAATTACCATTTTAAAGTTACATTCTGACTCAAATGTTTATTTCGATAAGTATCTTTCAAACGTTTTAGACTTAGAGATTTTGCTGCAGTAAAATTTAATTTAAAAGCTTGTATGAAATATCCCAGTTACATTCATTACTTATTAAGGACCCCATACATTTCACTTCAAAGTCTGTATGATTACAGCATTTCATGCACACTATCAAGGGCTTGATAGCAACACCTCTGCCTACAGGCTTGTTAGGCAAACTGGCCACATACTGGTTGTTCTTGCAGTCCAGGCAGACTCCATCCATCCTGAATATAAACCTTTCAGAAGACAACTTCTCTTCACCCCCACACAAAGGTGCAGTGATGTTGATTTCTATTTGATAGCACTCAACATTACAGCTCAATAAGTTAATTTTCCAAGCCTAAGCAGATCATAATTGCATTCAAGGCTCATATCCTACAATATGGACGGAATGTTCTGCTTTCTGTATGGATCAGCAGAACCCCCAGTGATGTGAGTGGCAGTCTAGCAAGTGGATGACTTGCTGCACAGATGGATTAATAGACTTAAGAAGTTGCTATTTGTGAGCATTCACAGGAATTAGATAGTAATTGAGAGGCAAACACCAACTAAAGAATCAAAACTAAAAGACAGCAAAGCATACTCCAATCTGTTCAAACAATACGACAAATAAAGAGGGGAAAAATAATTTTGGGTGGTTTATTTAATCTGTTTACACATTCCCATGTCTCTTCTTATGGATTAAATGAACCAATGAACTATGACATCCAATTACCAGCATTAAAAACAAAACAAGATCATCATCCAGTATAGCCCCCACCATGGGAGGCTTAAGAGCTTCTCTGATGTCTGCTATGTATGAAACTTCTCAATGTGTTATTTTGAATGACTTCTCTTTGGTAAAGTATTTAAGAATTAAGTGAAATTAAAACGAAAATCTTCAAAAGATACTCTGTAGAACAGAAGATCACAGAACATTAAAGAAGATAATAAACAATTCAAACTGCTGCTGCTCCACCTTTTTCTTCTAGGAATGATTAGTAGTCTACCCAGCCCAAATCTTTAGTAATTATTTCCACACAGGAGTGCAGTATTGATTTCTCTCAAGCACACAAAGGGCCAGGAGTGCTTTAGTATCATTTGAAAGTAGCCTCAGAAAACCCATGGCTGCTGAAGAACATTTAGTGCTTTTGAAAAAAAAAAAAAAAAAGAAATAATTACCAGTGCCATGAAGTGTGCAAGGAAGCCTTTCCTAAGCTTCTGCATCTATTTTATCATGTAAAATGACAGCCATTAATAATCTGTATTTCCTTGTTGTTATTAGTAACAAATATGGCCTCTCAATCCATTCAAGCTAATGAATCTGTCTTGGGTTCTTAAAGTATGTTACTGTTATAAATAAACCACAGTGGTTTTAATATAGAATAAAGGGTTACACAACAGCAGACTCTGACCTTTTGATATCTGTACATTCTCAATGATGTAATGCACAAAAAAAAACCCAAAACAAAAAAAACCAACACGAAAGCAGAAATCAATTATTTCTTTGTGTATCAAGTGAGGTTCTCTTCAAGCAGCAGATCAGTGATCATCAAAGTTTAGTTAGGAATGCTACCACACCAATAGACAAATGGTATTGCTCTTAAGAAAAATAAGTTTATTTTCTGTACTCTGTAAACCTGCTCAGCAGGGTTTTTGCAGCGAGGATTCCTCTTAATGGTTAAGAGGAGATTAAATACAATTGGCCAGACTGTAACACAGGATTAGCTGTTATGTTGCACAAAGAATTTAGTGTAAAACCTCTCTGCCTCAAGACAGGTACTCTATCAACTTTGAAGGTTGTTCTTAAACACCTCAGTGCTGCCTACACAGTAGCAGTTCATTTTGATTACTTTATTTTCTAGACAGAGTATTACTTAGGAAACAAAACCAAAGTTACTATCCAGTGATACTATGTTTGCAAACAAAACCACAAAACATTCCTGATGGAGCTTATGTCCTGGGTTTCCACAGTAACAACAAAGCAAAGCTATGATGAAATCTGGATGTAAAGAATTTGATTGATTATAAACTGACTATATTTTAATGCTATTTCATTTTCTGTACAAATCTTTTGTAAAGCAACAAAAATTGCTTGTTGCACACTAACCAAAAATGTATCACAAATAAGCACTTTTTTTTTTGGTGAAAACTGTAAGAAAACAAAGCTACTGCTGTAAGAGAATTCAAGAGCAAGTCCAACATTGATTGTTAGGGCTACCCATAAGGTTTAATTTACCCTTTTCAAGCACACAGTAGTAAAATGCCTTATAAAATACAACAGTGAAGATGGTTTAGAATAAGGAAAAGAGAAATAAAAAGGAACGGAAAAGGGACAAGCTTTGGGTATTGTTTTCTGTTTGTATTTAAGTGCATCTTCGCATCTTACAACCTCCCTCAGGAAAGGAGTCCTCTGGCCTGAAGACAGTAACCAAATAAATTAGTCATAAAATTTGGCAGGCTGTGAAATACACACACACAAACCCAAAAGAAAAGAAAAAACCCTCCCAAAGGATACATGGCACATCTGTGTAACGTGCCAGAATAAGAAAAGCAGTCAACAAATAAAAACAATCTGCTAAAAAAAAAAAAAGAGGGGGGGGTTTACCTCATTTTTTTAAGAGAAAGAGGTTAATAGAATCTTTACACAATTCATACAAGAGGTAAGTAACTCTGGATATAAAGTGAGCAATGAAGCTATGAATTACAGCAAGCTGGTAATTAAAAAGAGCTGGAAATCCTTAACCACTGCTCTGCACCCAGTCATTAATGCAGCCAGTTACATACTGCAGTCATTAACATACCCATAAATTGTTTACCTCACCACTGTGATACAGCAGTTCTGTATTTAAAACGTGGTTCCAATGCAATTGGATGGGAATCACCGTATGGTTCATATGTGGATGCTACAGGAATGGCAGAAGTAACCGTAAAATCTGCTCCAAAAGTCATGATAATTTAGAGAATATCTTCTTCAAGAGAATAATTACGCACAGTTTCAGTGTTCAAGGAAACCTTGCAGGTTCTGTGCATCCTCCCCTGAAGAACACAGCAGCTCCTTTGTTACAAGACAGCACTGAGATAAAGAACTGATGGCACTGGGGGTTTGGGCCAAGTTCCATAATGAGCTAATGATGACCAAAAGAAAAAACCTTAGATCTTGGCTCCAGCCTAAGCAGAACATTTTCTGCAAAAATAACAAACCTACTTCAATAGTTTGAGAGTGCTAATGCCAAGATTACTATAGTGACACACGAGCTTTCTATTCTTACTATAAAAAATATTGCACTTGTGTTGATCGACAAAATTCTTTATGGTAGCTCTCACAGACAGTTTTGTCCCTTTATAAACAATATAGGGGACTACAAGCCTGTTCTTTGAATTTATATTAAATTACAATTATGCTAAATTATAGCTTATTAATTACTGAAAAATTGCATGTATTTCCATACCAAATTACTTACCCATCCTGTACCTTGTTTTCTGCAGGGTTTCTAACTCCAGAGCTTCAGACTTCATGTCTCACACATGCTTGAAATACTGATTTGATATATTCTTTTGATATGCTGAAAATCCCTTTGTATCACCAAAACATGATAAAAATTGGTATTTTTCTTTAAAATCAGCAAAACACACTTTAAAACTTACTTCAGAACTAAAAATTTATGTGCTATTATACACTTTTAGCTAAAGATGAACTGCAAAACAATACTGGATGATTACACTTTTGTAAGACAACAAAAAAAAGGAGCAGTATTAGCCTAGGAAAGAAAGGCTTGGTTTTACTTTTTTTGTACTTGCTTTCCTACCTATAGCAAAATTAAAATAGAATGACTGAGGGAGATTAATTTTGTAAATTGTTTCTGTTATGGGTTGTCTCTTTTCATCGCAGCCAGGAGAGCTGGGACTAAACAAGGGCCTGAATGAAATAACATGGGAATTCCATACTTTAAATCCTAGACTTTAAAACAGAAGCCTATAGTAATTCCAAAGTATTTTTTTCTTATTAGTAGATATTAAAGTTGGATGTGCCTTTAAATGTAGTTTAAAAGCACACCTTAGTTAACACCAAGTTTCCTTCCTGATGATGATGTAGAGTAAAAAATTTAAACACAAAAAAGTAGAAAGTTTCCTTTTTTTACACATACTGGGAAAAAGGGAAGGGATGGGTGCTTTTTTGTATCAATGCAAATTCATAATGCACTATGATTTGCTTTCTTAAATACATTACAGATCCCTGCATGTAGTCTGCTCATGTTCCAAGTTCTTTCCCTCAGGTACTCAATAATGGGAAAATAACCGTTGTGCCATAGTCCTGTTCTTCCAGAAACCTCTCTTAATCTCTCTGCTGTTTACAGGCTAATTACATGTGAACAAATAGCCTCAAACATCCCATGCTGTAATAACCAGCAAGATGCTGCCCCAGGCCTCAGGTTTCATTTTGTCCTCTTTCTCAAAAACAGACACACGGTTCCCCTTTTCCATTTCCTTACACTAGTTTCAAATCACCAGACTAACACAAATTAGTTTTTAACGTCTTATTCCCTCCTGTTCTTAATAATTCAGTGGGAACATTATCAACACCTGGTGGTTTATTGTTCCTGGGTGTTCTGGTCTCCTCTTGTTTTTTACATAAATGGCTCAGCTGGCTGGAAAATTGCTGTTTGTTCACCTTTATCCATTTCACCATTAAAGAGATCATTAAAATACTCCCTCCATCTTTCTGTAATTGCATTCTTTGTAACTAAGGTTTCCATCTCTGTCCTTTATCTGACTCATACACAGTTCACGTCCTTGTCTCAGTAAACGGTCTGAAGTTATCTTATTACACTGAGACTTCAACTGCACAGAACCATTTTTGTGCCATGCTATCTTTTTGCTGAATCATTTGCATTACCAGAAGACTCACAGAAGTTACAAAACCCATGCCACAGATTGCTTTCCTTTACGCCTCATCAAAAACTGTTTATTTTTTTGCTTGGAGTTCTTTCTATTATTCTCTCCTGCTCTTTACTTTACTCCAAATGTTTCCCAGCTGGTATAAAATTGCAGCACAATGTTCAAGCGTGTTGCCACCTGTCTCCTTAGTGTTCAGGCCTGTGTTTTGTTTCTCAAAGGAGTGTTACACTTAGAACTTCTTTCTTCATTAGATCAACTCAGTCATTATTTTCATAAGAGAGTAAAATGTGGCTGAAGAATCCCCCTTTAGCGTATTTGTTCACTGATACCTTTGATAATTACTGGTAATTTCCACCTTTTCATTGCAACCAGGATGATGACTCCAGTTCCCTAATTCCCAAGTCAGGATTAAGGTGAAACGACCAGGGATCCTTCAACTCACAAAACACAAGTTTATTTGTTTACAACAATATTGGCATGATCAGAAAACAACTCCGGGTGCTCACAACAGTATTGGCATGATACAAAAATAACTTTAGGTGCTCATAACAGTATTGGCAAAATATCACATCAACAAATTGCAATATATCCAAACCTTGATAACCATGAAGAAGGGAAAAGGAGAGAGAAAGGGGAAAAAAAAAAAAGAAAGAGGGCGAGAAAGAAAGATACAACCAGACATGGGTCCAGCCAGCCTAGATGTCCAGTTCCTGGGGGCACCACCCGGGGCTCCAATTCATGTCCTTCTATAGGCAGCCTCTGGACCCTTGTGTTAATTAGATGCCATGCGCAGTCTGTGCTTCCAGAACCTTCTTGGTAACAGGTCAGTGGGCTGGCATGAGCAGCCTGTGTTCAGGAATCTTCTTTTCACAACACATGTATTGTGAAAACAACTGTCTCTTGCCCCATCTCATGTAGTTGCTCAAGACAAGGCAAACCTGACACCAGGGAAGTGCCACTCTGCCACTGTGGGGCCACCCCCTGTGACCTCAGCATCACCATAAAAGTCATCCCCCAGATTCAACCCCGACCAAACTTCTTTAGTGAATGTTTGAGACATCAACTCTAACTCCACTGGACCATCACAAGGATAGGGATGTTAACTTTGGTAGATTTTTACCCATGTTTTCTAGGGCATGGAACGGCAGGCGGGACCATATATGCATCACAAATACCCAAAAGCAGCATTCTAAAGTTTACTCAGATTTTGTAGATTGTTTCAAAATACACTATGGAAACCCCATGTATTATTGTTTGCCATTTCATGACTGCAGATGAGCATAGAGGTGTCCAAGGAAGTTTCTAGATTCCTTCTCCCTTAATTTGACAGGGTAGCAGGTATTTGTAGACACTGACACAAGCTATCCAGCTCTTTGCCAGGGCTCATGCACTTTTCTCACACTATTTTACACATTTGATTCCTTTGTCTACAATGACACCAGTAAGTTGTTCACACGGGAACACTCCAGCAGCTCTGCCTGCATTTATGGGCACCCAGGATCCCTCCTAACACAGGCTATGGATTAACCCGTTGTAAACAGCAAAATACAATGTCCTTCCTTACAAAACTTTATTATAAAATACACCAAACAATAATGCTTCATTATTCCTTGAAGAGTGATGGAAACAACAATCTTGAGACAAACAACATGCAAAATTTCAGCTCGGGTTATATAGCTTCAGCAAAAACAGCCCAATTGATCAATTTTTCTGAAGTCTTCCTCAGCGCCACAACCTTTCACCTTCCCGCTTTGGCTCCCGGGCCCCCTCTCCCCTTGACCAGGGCAGTCTGAGGTGAACCCCTGCCTTCTGTTGCATCCCCCCACAGCTCTCTGCCCCGACACGCTCCCGCCAAGCCCCGTCGCCCTCACGGCCATTTCCTCGGGCCGATGCCCGCCATCGCCCGACCCCCGTGAGGCTCCCCAGCAGGGTCACAGACACCCGGAGGCGCAGCTCCCTGCCCCGGGCACAGCCACCGCCTCATCACGAGTTCTCTTTTTAAACCGTGTGCACATTTCAGAGACGTGCACAAACAGCCTCCACCCGCCCCGCCCCCGTTCTCCCTCCCTGAGCCCCACTTAGGCCCGGCTCCGCCCCGCCCGCTGCTCCGTCCCCTCCTCCAGTTCTGCACTTTCGTCACAACTGTGACTGACCCAGCCCCCGCCTGGCTGCTCGCCATTGTCACCGGACGCTGCCCCTGCCCTACTCCGTCCCGCCGGTAGCGCGAAGCCTCGTCCAGCTTCACCACTCTCCCCCTCCTCCCCCGCCGGGCTGCCCCAGCCCAGCGCGAATCTGCGCCCTGCCGGAAGCCGGCGCGGTCTCTGCCCCACCAGCGGAAGCGGAAGCATCGCCATTTTGTCTCGGGTGATGGCGACTGTGGTGCTCTGGAGCTGGGGAGTTTAGTGCGGGCCCGGCCTTCTGGGGGACTCGCTTCTCGGACAGTCGGTGTTACTGCGAGTTTCCTCCTCCTCGCTGCCTCCCCTGGTGATGTACGGAGGGGTCGGCGGTTCTCGACGGACTGCAGAAGAAGCAGGCCCGCCGCCCCTAATGTTGTTGTCAGGCGGGGGAGCGGTCCCCGGGCCCCCCGGAGGAGGTGGAGGAGGAGGAGGAGGAGGTGGGAATAGCCGTGTGGAGCTGCTGGTGTTCGGCTATGCCTGCAAGCTGTTTCGAGATGATGAGAAGGCTCAGTACCAGGAGCAGGGGCGACACCTTATTCCTTGGATGGGAGACCCCAAGATCATGATCGATAGGTCGGTGTAACACAACCCCCAGACTCTGCTGCGAGATCTCCTGTTATAGCCTCTTTCTGTTCCTCCCCTTATGCTGTGGGCAAGTGAGGGCGGGGGATGAACAAAAGGCTCACTCTGGCAGACGTGTGGGGATCTTCTTCGCTGGCAGAGTTGGAGGGCAGCTCCTCCGTTTAGAGTGCTTCGAGTACTGCTTTTGTGACGCTGTAGGGCCACCCCCCCCGGCAGCGGGAACTTGGGGTTCCCCGTTCTGGCAGGGTTGGGAGGTTCTCCTCCTGACAGTGTGCACTGGGTCTTTCTGACCCACTTGTAGGGTTTGCAGGGTGGAGTGGAGAGTGGGAATGGTCTGTTCCTTTACAAGCCACAAACAACATCTTTTCTCACTTGGAAACCAAGGGAGCCTTATTGCATGGGAATACTTACTAGGCAGTTTGTATGTTCTGTGTGCAAGAAGGTTGTGGTGTGGGCAGTGGAAAGCTTTTATCCACCTTAGGAGAAATGGGGCTTTCATATTTCTCCTATGTAATCTGGCTGCAGGCTCTTGGTGGGATACCCCTGAAGTAATTCTTGGCCTAATTAATTTTGCCTTGTGCCATGATTCACTGTATTATAGGCTTTGATTTTGGGTGCTTGCTTTTCAAATGTTCTGTCAGGAGTGGCTTGTTTTGATTGTTTGGCAGTAGGTTCAGGTTCATGGCCAGAGAGAATAATAGAATCTGCTTTGATGTTTCTTCTGGTCTCTAAGTTGTTTCAGCAGTGCAGGGTGGAATTTAGAAAGCAATTCATTCAGAATGAATTTTCTGAGTACTTTCCTGGAGAGGTAAAATAGGAAGCCAGGTTTGGGTATATTTGAGTCAAGCACTGAAAGTACAATTTAAGAGTTGTGGCTGCCCCTGAAAATCTCAGTGGGAAAGATGGAAGGATTTTGGTTTGATGAGGATCACATGACATACTATAGATATTTGTTCCCTCAATTTCTTCATTGTTTTGGTACTATACGTGATTTTTCTTGTTTTGATTTAACAACTGTGTTTGGCTTGGAAAAATATCGGTAAGGGAAAATCTTTTCATGTCCTTCATAAGACTGGAGAAAAAAGAAAAGCCCTTGCACTATGTTGGGGTTTAATGCCATTAATGATTTTCATGATTGAAATTAATTTGTTAAATTGGAGTAAACACAAAGACATGAAAAAACAATCACAAATGTTTGTAGCTGTGTTTAGTTTCTTGCTTACATGAGAATAGAGGTGTGATGATGCACACTTCCAGTCCAGATCACTTTTGTGACAGATTTCCTGAGTAGGTAGAGGCCGTTTTTGTGGTCCTGTGCAACAGAAACCCAATTTGCAGGTGCTACAGGAATTGTTGGGAGCAAAACTAAGTATGTGCATGTATGTGCATATGGTACTGAAACACCTAAATAACATACATTTGTAAGTTAAGGGAGCTTGCAACTACTAATCTTATAAACTCCTTTAGAAGCTTAGATTCTTTTCATCTCCAGCAGCAGGAAGTCTTCATTTTCACCATTTTGGGAAAAGCATATTGCTATGAGAAGACATGGGTTGAAGTTTGCCTGTGGACAGAGCTTGATTAACCAGACCTACGTGTTTCATTCACTTCTTGCTATAAGAGTATTTACTTTCTTTGTTTTTGGTCTAGCAAGTTGGCACAAGTCAAGAGTTGTGTGGGAAGACACCTCAGCGGAGTGGAGTTTACTCTCACTTTACTTTTTGATCAGTTTCTCTTGCTGGTGCATAAACATGATCCCAATGCAGTGCTTTTCCTGCCAATAAAATGATTTCTGCTTGGTAGAAAGGAACTGTCCGCCATTGATCTTGGCCGTTTTTACGGTGAACCTCCTTAAATTGCATGTATATGTTACTGTTCCTATGTATGTGTGTCTCTCTATCACATAACCCAGAACTTATTTCCTCAGCCAAATGGCTAGGGGCCGAGCCTAGCCATGATTTTACCTCCAATGGACGCAAGTTTCTATGGTGAAGATCTCTCCTGAGAGTTCGGGACTAGCAGAAAGAAGCGAGGAAATTTCGACCGTTTGGTTCTTACGGATAGGTATTTATGTACTCGGGTTTGTGTGAATGTAAGCTATTTGACTTTCCAGAAAAACGTATTTTGCAAGTGACATTGATTGGTTGGTTGAAGCACGTACGGTAAGAGCTGTTAAGGAAATGGATCCCGCTTAAACTATTAAAGGATACCTTTGCCTTTAATTGTAATTTAGTAGTTTCTTTGAAAGGAATTTAGACTTTTAAATTTTCGATAGTTGGTGACAAATGATTAGCAAAATTAAACGTAACTTCTTAAAGGAAAAATGCTGTAACGTATAAGTTTGGTTGTTTTTTTTTTCATTTTTAATGGGTAAGTATTTAAGTAGTCGCATAAACCCAAGCCCTAAGTTTTTTGCATTGACCAGCTGTTTCGTCTTGCAGGTATGATGGGCGTGGTCACCTCCATGACCTTTCTGAATATGATGCTGAATATTCCACATGGAACAGAGATTATCAATTGTCTGAAGAGGAGGCTAGAATAGAAGCCCTCTGTGATGAAGAGAGGTATTTAGCCTTGCATACGGACTTGCTTGAGGAGGAGGCGAGGCAAGGTATTGCTCAAGGAAACTTCTGAGTTTAGCACATGTTTAAATAAATAATTGTGAAATTAAATTTACTCCTAATTTTATACTCTCTTTTTCTGATGTTATCTTGACAGTATCCAGTGGATTCGAAAAACGGGAGTCTTTGCGTATGTGAGAGGACCTCAGGATAGCTTAAATATAGAGCCACACAGAAATTGCCCAGATTCTGAGCGCAGACTGGGATTTCAGAACCCAAAAACCCCAAAATAAACACATTCTGCTTCATTTTTAGTGTTATATGAATGAAATTCTCTGCTCTTGTGTGCATAATTGCATTAGAATATTTTAACCCACAGCCTTTATCTCTTCAGGAAGAAATAAATGGTCAGCATGTGTACATGCTGTGTTTTTCTATTCAGCTTTTAATGAAAACTAAAATGATTAGGTGAAAACTTCTCATTTAAAAAATAAAGTAAGAAATACTACCTTTTTTTTTTCTTAAGAAATTAGCTTTTAAATATGTTCTAATGGTTGGTAATTGCATTTCTGTTCAAGAGGAGGAATATAAAAGACTGAGTGAAGCTTTGGCAGAGGATGGTACCTATAATGCAGTGGGATTCCGTTATGGCAGTGATTATTATGACCCTTCAGAACCCACTGAGGAGGAGGAGCATCAGCCTGCAAAGCAAAGAGGTAAGAGACAAAATTAGCAAGGGTTAATTGAGAGCAAGAAAGTAGCACCTCTGTGTGTCTCCTACTTGCAGCTGAGGGTTGAAAATGTGTGTTTCATTAAAATGCAAGTAAAAAAATCTTACAGCATTTCAGCAAAGTCTTTGTGCAACTGTGTAATTGAGTTTTTGCAAACTTTGTCCTTGATATGCTGAAATGTTTTCCTGCTACAGCACAGTCAATACTGCAGTAGTCAGGACAGGAAATTTAATTCTGCTGTCTTGCAGATTCTTACTCAGAAAAAAGAGTAACTCATCACATGGCTGGCTGTTAACACTATGTTTTTTGGTCCAGAAGGAAAAGATCATTACAACATAAAATAGTAATTAACAAGAATATATGTGTGTATATATATTTAAGTTTAGATTTTGTCATCTTAATTATTATACACAATTCTGTCTTCAACATAATGTGCCTTTCTCAGTGATCTTAACAAGTGCAGATTTTGGGGTCTCAGGTTCCCATCTTTAATTACAATAACTTTGCATTTTTAACATGAAGTCTTAAGGAAGCTTTCAGGTGTTGTTGAACTATGTCTTTTTAAAGTTAGAATTGTTTAATTGACAGTTAGGTTATCTAACTACATATTGATGGGTTCCTGTGGTATGAGATGATGTTGTTTTGTTTGTTTTTACCAAGGTGTGTGCTACAATGCAGGATCATTTTGGGTGCTAAAGCTTATTTAGTGTTTTGTGGTGCCGTGTGTGAGAGGCTGTGTCAGGGCAGTGTCCATGCTGCTTGCGTTCTACCAAGGGTTTCTCCTGTACCCTTCAGTACTGATGCTGAATTACCTTGTCTTTTCTAGGGTTTAATTGATTTATTCCCGTTTGTCTGGTGGATTCCATAACCAGATAGTTTCTAAGTTCTCTTTACATAAAGTTTTGGAGTGTTCCTTGTCATAGGGGTGTTTTTCCATGTTTCATGGATCTGTGTATATGTAGAGATAAGTCTACTGAAAAATGGGAGGTGAGAGAAGAAAATGTGTAGTTTGGCTTCCCCATCTTTACTGCATAGAGATTAAAAAGGTGAAC
>VYZX01023021.1:437916-452897 GCA_013401335.1 Brachypteracias leptosomus | reverse complement strand
TGTTTTGTTGCAAAGACTGTGTGAAAATGTGCCATAATGTTACAGGATCTACCTTTGATCAATTGTATAAGGAAAAAAATCAAAATTCAAGCTTCATTTGGTAAGAGAGCTGTCACAAGTTCAAGTTGTGTCTAGATTGCTCCACAGTATTTTTCTTTCCTAGAATGATGATATATCTAGAATAATGTATTTCAGCCTTAATGAAGTCATCTTTTTAGGAATAATGCTAAAATGTGACAACTTAGTGATTGGAAAAGAGCGATATAACTGCTCAGTACAAGTTCCAACAAGTTAATATTTAGTTAATTAATATTTGATGCGTCATGGAAGTGTCATGCTAAGCTATTACAAAATCTTGTGGTGTAATGTGTGAATTCTCAGTGCTGCTGACAAGAAGTAGAGATTCTCAGAGCAGGTCATTGGAACATTGTCTGTTGTGAGCTTTCTTACCAAGCTCTTTATCTTCTAGAAAATCTTTAGTAATGATGGATAACAAAGGGGTATTTTCTAGTAACGCTTGATAGTACTTGGGGGAAAAAGTACTGTGGACAAAAAAAAGCTAGAAACATTGGTGTTAAATTTTACTGTTGTTGAACTGTACAGACTTCTAATAGATTGCTACATGGTAACAATTTCAGTAACACAAGGCTGTAAATTCTTAACATTCATTGTTCATAAATCTGGTAAAATCCAGTATGGGAAGATGCAGATACCAGTAACATGAATTGCAGGCTGTCGTTCTGTGAACGCTTCAAGTGTTAGCTGGAGCTGCTTTCAAACAGTCCTGTTCTGCTTTGTCTGCTGCTCCTTCCTCCTTTCCATGGTGCTGATATTTCTGTGTGCCTTTCTGCAGTTAAACTATTTGAGTTCATTTAAAAAAAGCCACCCGACCTGCCAGACAGCAACAAAAAAGTTAACTCACATGGCTAAAAGCGTGTGTGCAGTAATTGCTCAGAGATCTCATGCATGGTTGAGCTGTCCTGCTGTCTGTGTCCATGGTTCCCATAGTCAGGTTTTCATGCAGTTGTGCTATCTAATTTGTTAGGGTAAAACTAGAATACATTTTCCTTTAAAGCTAGTAGAATGGATGATACTAAAAGTTACTTGAAAAAGTAAGCTTTCCACTTCAATTATTATAAAAATGGAAAAGCAAAATATTTTCAGAGCAACACTCCTCTTATACCAAATAGGGCTATGATGCAAATTGACCTTTATAAGAGAATAACTATTTTAGAAGAGTATTTATATGATAAATCCATCAAATATTTGGATATGTTAAACAATATAAAAGGATCCATACCAACTTTAGACTGAGTGGACAGAGAAATGACAGTATTGATTTTAATGGATTATTAAGGCAGCTACAGGTTTATCTCTGTAGGTGATGAAAGTGGATTTCAGCCTCCCTATTGCATTCCTGTGCAACTTTCATTAGTGTTAAGAAGCTGATGAAAGTACTTAAGGTTTGTTTGCATAGGCTGAAATGGTTGATTGACAGGGAACTGAATTCCACAGACCAGATGTATGGGTCTTAACAGCTTTACAGATATTAAATATCTGTAGTATTTTAATCATTGTTAGGAAAGGATTCACCCAGTGCACTGAAAATGGTTCCCCTTAATTTTGCATGGATTTTGTTCTAAAAATAAAACTTCATATTAATGAAAATGAATGTTTTTCTGTTTGACAGTTGTTTGTCTTCAGCACTATAGTCAGAGCTAGGTTTTAGGGTTTTATTCATTCTAGTACTGCTATTAAGACATAATTCATGCAGTCTTAAATAAACTACACATAACACCAGGGAGAGGAGCCATATTTAAATGTCTTCAGTGCAGATGCTCGTTATAATTTGCACATTTGATTGCACATCATTTTAGATTTAAAAAAATATTTATTTTTTTTTTAACATTTGGGTAACTCGACATGTTTTATCTTACAGTATTTAATTCTGACATTTCTTTTAGAAATGGCTCAGACAGAAAGTGTAGAAGAAAATGAAGAGCCTTTTGTTGCCCCGCCGGGACTGAACGTACCTTCTGATGTGGAACTGGTATGTGTGTGCATTTAATGCAACCTACATTTCTGTCAGTTTTCAAGGAGTTTATGGTCCTTTACTGATTTATTATTATTAATTTTTCTTTTGATCAAATTTAGTGTGATCCTTTAAAAATTATTCCAGAATAATTAATTTCAAATGTTCTGTCTTGAATTCTTGAGTTCTGTCACTTCTCTTGAATCTTCTTTTTCACACTGAAGTTATTGCAGAGCTTATGCTAAGTGCATTTGGTATCACTTGTGATATTATTTTAGATAAGGCAGATGCTTACAGAGATGTCAGAGTTGACATTCCAAATGTAAAGGACCATAAATGAAAAGACTGCTTCTGTTCAAGATTTTTTTTCTGTATTCTTTTTAATTGTGTCCCAATCTAAAGGTGGTAGGAAGTGATCATTATAAAGGCTGTGTTTGACTAGTCTATTCAAGGAGAAAAGCAATAGTTTATTTCTAGCAAATCCTGAAATAACTTGAGAGGATTAGCATATAGAAACTCTTTACTTCTGGTAACATCATGTGATGTTACTGGAATTTGCTATATAACAAACTGTGAACTTAATTGCAACTCGTGTATCTTCCCTGAAGGGAGCTGAACCATCATCTGCTTGAGTACAGTTGTAACCATGAGGATTTTCAATTTATTTCAAGTTTCATAAAAGATGCTGGGAAGTCAGATAATGTTCTTTTTCTTATATTGTCATCATGAAAGTGTTAATTTGTATTTGGGCTGCCTTCTCAACTTGATAACATTGGCCAGTAAAGATTCAAAGCACTCTGTTAGAATAACTAATAGTGAACACAGAGTGTTTGTGTGAGAGTGTTTTTCTACTTCATTAGCTTTTAAGTGAAAATTTTTATCCTGTTCTGTTTATGTGAAATAAGAGCTGTTTAACAAATCTAATGTGCAACACTGTTCTAATTTTACTTGCTCTGCTTTTCTTTACAATCTTACACATTTATTTGTTGAAGTGTTTACAAACCTACTTCTGAGTTCAGGGAAGATTTTTTTATATGTTATTGCCTTTAAATTATGAGTTACACTTCAGTCTTAGAGTAAGAACATTGAGTTCTCAGTGAGAAGCTGCTTATTTACTATTTGGACACTGTTTTCAAAAAGTAACTCCTGTGGAAGAATGTCTGCTCTTTTAGATAGCTGCTTTGCTTGCATTTTGTTCTAAAACTTGAGCTACGTTTTACATGTGTGTTGCAGAATGCAGTGTGGGGCTTACTGAAGTCTTTTCTCAAGCAGCTATTGAACTCTAGTATATTCCAATGAACAGAAAGCAAATATGAGCATATTTGGGTTTGATATTAAAAAGAACAACCCAAAATGCCTAGGCAGCAACTCTGAAAACAATGTAGCAGCAGTACTGCAGGAAACACCCAGAGGCTGTAGAGAGCTGTTTAATCATCAGTGTATGGCAACCCAGCTGCAGTAGTCATGTTGTTCTGGAACTTTAAATACGAGAGGTGTCAAGGATGCAGGTCTCCCACTGCTTAGAACTCTTGACATAGGTAAAGATGGGTAAAGGTGTCTGTTGCTGACCATGGCATTTTAAGAATTACATGGGTGCTATGGAAGTGGGCCATAGAGGAAATGACCATTTTCACTTAGGAAGAGAGATTGAAAATTGCTTAGTTGTCTCCAGATTTAGAATGTTGAGAGGCAACATAAGACCTAAAATTGTTTTCCAGGCTTACTGAGTATTGGGGGATAGTTGCTTAATTTGCAATAAGAAAGACTCACTCATGAAAAGCTCTTAAATACAATACTAATTAAAGATTGGAACAGAATATCTGATTATATGACAGCACTTAGTTTATTGGAGTATTTTTAAAATTTTTTCTCTGCTCTGACAAGTGGTCTTACTTTCAGAAGTTTTAACAGTTCTCAGTTTCAATGTTTAGTGTTTTTATTAAATGTAATAACACACTAGAATATGTCTATAATATCTGCATCTCTGTTTGCCATTTAATGTTTTTCACTTTGTCAAGTTTCTAAAGTTTTGCAGATCAGTGGTGTTTAGTAACCTTAGAAGTCAATTAAAAGCGTATTAATATTCATAGTACCTGTTTTCCAGAGCTTACAATGGTATTAGTTTCAAATTCAAGACCAGACAGTAATTTCAGATAACAATCTTTCTTTCTGGAGCTTCCTTATGATTTGCAGCTTTGTTTATGAATCCCGTCACCTTAAGCATAACTTAATGTATGATTACATAGTGAAAGTGGCAATTGCACTAGCTTGTTGAGAACCTCATTGCCTCTAATTAATCTTTAGTAGAATTTTAGAGGGAGAGGTAAAACTTGAAAGAGTTAATTATTTTCCGTATTGAATATGTTGTTCTAGTAAAGGATCCAATTGACTGAAAGTAATTTCTAAAAATGTGCCGTCTGATCACATTCGGGGTTTTTTCCCGTAAATAGAGCACCACTGTCTTGGGTGCTTCTAATCTTCTGAAAAAAGATTTTGAGGTTTGCAACATACTTCTGTATCTAGTCCAATAAAAATGCAAAGCTAACATGAATCATTAATGTGACACTTCAGTCTTTATAAGCATACAAAGTATATGTTTCTACAGTTTATTAAGCAGAAGACAAAACAGAGCTCTGAGAGGATGAAATTAAAGAATGGTGAAGTACATTCATTCTTTAACTATATTCTCGTTCTTTTAAATTCTTGGGTTTGACATGGCAGTGCTCCATAGATGGGATTTCAGGAGTGGAAATGCATGGGTGCTGCTTAATTTAATTAATTTTCTTCTTTCTTTTATTGCTGAAGTGTTCAGTGACTGTTCATGGGAATGTGACGGCACATTCTCATGTTGGTCTTAAGATGCAACATGTTACTTCCAAGCAAATATATAGTAACAAGCTTTTCTAGTTAGGGAACAATATTTCCACATTCAGTGTTAACAGAGTAAAGGGCAGCTGATGGGGAGAAGACCATACATGTTGAGTCTTCAGAGCACATTGGGGTACTGTAAGGTAGGGCCACTTTAAGTTGGCACTGCTGTGTAAAGAAACATGTCTCCTGTCTTCTGCCAGCAGGAGTGTCTATATGGCTTTAAAGAATTTTTTTGCTACATCAGACTCAACCAGGGTTCATTCCCCTCCTCAATTTGGTGTGCAGGAGCAGAAACAGTTGTGCTGGTAGAAGGAGAGGATCTTGCAAAAGTATATGTATGAGCAGCCAGGGAAGACTGGGACTGTTGGGAGGTTTTTTTAAGTGCTTGATACCCTTTCACGAGTTGAAACTGAGTTGCTAGAGAAAGCTGAGAAGAGGGATGGGGAACTACCGCTCTTTCTAATTCCCTGTGGAGTTCTAAAACACTTCAAGCTGTTCATGAAAATACAAATCCATGTTATTTTACTTCCACAGCCACCAACAGCAAAAATGCATGCGATTATAGAGCGAACTGCAAACTTTGTCTGCAAGCAGGGAGCACAGTTTGAGATCATGCTAAAAGCCAAGCAAGCACGCAACTCCCAGTTTGACTTCCTGCGATTTGATCACTACCTCAACCCCTACTACAAGTTCATCCAGAAGGCCATGAAGGAGGGACGATACGCTGCTCCTTCTGAGAGCAAAGTGGACGAGAAGAAGCGTAAGTTGGTGCTTGTCAGATGGTTGGCTGTAGAACATGGGTCATTGAGACATCCCCTGTGATCTTGGAGCTTTTAGAAGCACTTGACTAGCTCTAATCCAACAGAAAGTTGGTCTGTGCACTTAGTTTCTGGGTTTGGGGGTTTTTTGATGGCTGGGATTATCTTGTCCCTGTTTTTGTGAATAAGCAGATTTATGATAACAGTGGTTTCTTAAGAACGCATGCTTGCCCTGTACCACCTTTCTCTCCCAACACAAATCTAGAGCAAGCCCAAATAAAATTCAGACATTGCTTTTATTTAGATTCAAGAGTCAAATCGGAGGAAGAAGATGATGATGATGACGATGATGATGGAAATTATCTGCATCCGAGTCTCTTTGCATCTAAAAAATGCAGCAGGCTTGAAGAGCTCATGAAGGTACTTGACCCTATTAAAATTACTTTCTACATCTGATTCACAGGCACAAAAATTCTCATACGCAGGTCTTAAGATCTTTTGTTAAAAAAGTTGTTCTGTTGATTTTTTGTTGTTTTTGTTTGTGTGTTTTCCCCTCCAGGCTATATCTTAGTTGTCAAACTTTCAAGTTACCTTTTCTGTAGTACATAAATTGTCATTTTTCCATTTGTAAGGAATTATATTTCTATTTTTGATGCCCTCTCGTATTGATGGCATCACTCAAGGATTTATCCCACAGAACCTGTATAGAAGCTGAAGAGATTAAGATATGTAATGCCTTCTGTATATAAGCTGAGAGAGAACATTTTCTTTTTAGGTTTTGATAGATAAAATGTTGATATGAAATAATAGTTTCAGCAAATAATATTCCATCAGAATGTACTACTCATTAACTGTAAATTTTGCTGGATGTTTTAGTTATTTTTGCTTTCCAAGTTGAATAGTGATGGAACAATGGGAATGACAGATGTTTGTACACATTTGAGGCTTTCAGAGGAATGGCAGTGGTGCTGTCTGATATTTAGACAAGTCAGGTTCTGTGTCTTATCCCAGCCTTGACAACAAATCAGTAATACCCGCATTTTAATGTCATGAATTTCTGTTCAAGTTAACGTATGTTTTGTTGTGCTTTGTTTTTCCACTAATTTTCAAACAAGAAATTGATTCGAAATGTTACAAAAACAGTAACACAAAACATACTTCAAATTTTAATCTTTTTTTTCTATTCTCAATTTTTTTCAGCCTTTGAAGGTAGTAGACCCTGATCATCCACTCGCAGCACTGGTGCGCAAAGCGCAGTCAGATAATAACTCATCTACACCACAGTCAACAGATGGGGCAACTGTACAGACATCCCAAGCTGAATATTCCTCTGATTGTAAGTGCATTGTGATTAGGCAGCTACTGGTGTGTCTGATCAATTGTGTGTGGATGCTGCTGGGAAGGAAACGCATTAGTTTCATACCTGATCGTAACTGATATTTATTCTTTTTCAATCTCCTGAATCTTTGAAGGTGCATTTTTCCACTGAGTGTCTGTTGAATTGTTTGCTGTTTAGAAAACAGCAGAAATGGGGCTGAGGGGTTGAGCAGGCAGGGGGGCCAAGTCTCCAGCCTGTGAGTATGGTTAGCACAATACCCTTAATGTTTTTGGGTAGCTTCCATCAATTTCTATTAATGAAGCCTAATGAATGCCTTCCCTGTTAAATAGAAAACTGTCCTATAAAGTAATTAATGAGATTCCCATTTAAAAAGCTTACTCTATTAAGCAAAATGCAGATGGTAAATCCATATTGAACAGTTTTGCTGGACTAACACTGAGAAAAATCTATAAAGGTAAAATCATGTAAATTGAAGGATCCTGCTGAAGTAGTCATGAAACCAGGTTTTAGTGTAATATTCTGTCCTAAGGTTGGAAGTAGTTTTACAGCAAAAATACTAAGTCGTCTTCTATACAGTCAATTCCTGTAATTTTCATTATTTTGCCTTTTATTCTGTGCACTCTGCAACATTATGTGTAGAAAATAAAATTCAGGAATATGCAAGATTCAAAGTTAAAAATTGATCTTTTAAATTGTATTTCTCATTACAGTATCTGAGAAGGGAGTACTAACTTTTAAGTTCCACAGCTATAGAGGGCATTCTTCAACAAAGGAGTAGATATTCTATTTTATAGATAGATATTTCTATTTTTTTTCTCAAAAGAACAACAAAAGCAATGATACATTTAAATTATAAGTGAGCAGTGTGGGAAGTTGTGTGTTCAACTGCTTTTTCCATGCCTGATACTGAAATATGAAAACTTTCTCCTATCTCCAACTTATTATTAAATCTTTAATCTTAGATTTTTTTTTAACTAGTTCAGTTAAATGTAAATACTATCCTGTCTGTAACCTCTTTTGGGAGTCAACTTTGCTATGAAGTTTTTAGCAACGTGATCTGGATGTGTTTAGTTTCCACTGTCTTTGAAGCAGCTTAATGCAGGCCTTGCATAAAAGTCCTGCAAATTTTGTAGACTCAAAAAGCTGAAGTCAAACTTAATTGGGTTTATGTGCCTCTGTTTTTTTTCAAAATTCAGAAAGTCCTTGATTCCTTAAATACTGAGATTAAACTTAACCTTTCATTAATGGGATTTACCATTTGACACTAAATATTTCAGTTGCAGCCTTTTCTACTGTAGGGTTTCATAACATTATAAACTTGCAGGTAATGAGTAGGGTTACTTCAGGGTGAGTGGTGTTCTTGGTTTTTAGGTAAAGTTGTTGCAAATAAGTTCCCATAATGATCTGAGTTGATTCTGATGCGTTATAGGCTCAGAAGGCCCCAAAGGGTCACAGCTGTTGTCTGTGTGTAATATATGGAGAGGAATATGTATGGAAGTAATTTTATTTAAAACTGTACTTTTAAGAGAAGCTTAATAAAAATTAAATAAGATTCTATGGAGAAGTTGAACACTACTGATTATTTCAAGAAAGACTAAAATCAAAATAAGTATCTCTGTAGAATAATGCTCATCAGTTTTCTGATGACTTTCATGTCAGGCTTGAATCTGAATGTATTTGGTACAAACTGGGAGATTATAATTTAGTAGTGATACAAGTTAAGTTTGCAACTCCTCTCCTACCTTTAAAACTGAACAGATCTTTATTCTGCTCTCCTTATGTATAACTTATTCTTTGAAGAAAGTAAATACTGCCACACAGGAACATTTATGAAATTTTTAAGAGGATAATTCATTAAAATTTAATGCACTGATTAAACTTTGCCTCCAGAAATGTAAACTCTTGCTGTAAATCCTTTGAAATATTTTACCTGAATGCTTTCTGTTTTATACGTATTTCTACAGAAAATCTTTAGATTTACAAGAAATAGCTGCCACTTAAAAGTGTTAAGCTAATTAAAGCATTATAAAATACTGTCTCTAAAGAAAGCAAGCAAGCCATAAGCCTTTGCAGTCTCAAGAAATATTTAGAATTGGAGAAGCTTCTAGTGTGGAAAACTTGCCTAAATCATTTGTTCATTGTATTGGTGTAAAATTGGAAAACCTGTCTACTTTTTGAGTATGTTCATTTTGAATATATGCATATTTCTTTCTTAATGCATTCATAGATTTAACTGAGTTAAACTGCCAAGGGTGAATTAGATTAGGAAGAATGATTTCCTAATAGGCTTTCTCTGGCTCACTTCTTTATTCATACCTACTTGGCTTTCAACTGATCTTCAGTACTTTCTGATTCTGTCCCTTAATCTACATATTTCTTACTCCTCCTGAGTGCATTAATATAAGCATTCTTTGGTGTTTTTCCACAAGGAATTAGATACTGTTTCATAGTGTGTTGCATGAATCTGCATTCTCAATGTGTTTGTACTGCTGATTTTTTTTAATTGTGTGGTTTTCTTCTAATTAGAACGTTGTTCTTCACTCTGTCTTTTTACAGCAACTGTGGCAGCCATGTATTATAGTTACTATATGCTACCTGATGGAACCTATTGCCTCGCACCTCCACCTCCAGGAATAGATGTTGCCACCTACTACAACGCATTGCCTGCAGGGGTGACTGTATCAAGCACTACAGGGGTGGCAACAGTACCTCCACCCCCTGGTACTACCCCTCCACCTCCCCCAGACACAACTGACAGCAGCACTGGGTTGACTTCTACCACAACGTCTACAAGGTACCACAGACAGGTTTGCTTCTTGGTTGGAGGGCTGTCTTTCCTGCACTTCAATACAAAGCATTTAGTAAGGGTTGTGTGATCCCCCAGTTACATCAGCCAGTGTTTATACACTTTTCATAGAATCATAGAATGTTTTAGGCTGGAAGGGACCTCTAGAGGTCATCTGGTCCAACCTCCCTACACCAATAAGGACATCTCTACCTAGGTCAGATTACTCAGAGCCGCATCATTTCTGACCTTGAATGACTCCAGGGATGGGTCCTCCACCACCTCTCTGGGCAGCCCATTCTAGTGATCTTTCACCCTCATATTAAAGAACTTTTTTCTAATATCCAATCTAAATCTCTCCTTTCCTAGCTTAAAACCATTACTCCTGGTCCTATTGTTAAAAACCCTTTTAAATAGACCTTCCCCTCCCTTCCTGTAGCCCCCTTCAGGTACTGGAAGGTCACTATAAGGTCCCCCTGGAGCCTTCTCTTCTCCAGGCTGAACCCTAACTCTCTCAGCCTGTAAGGGTTGTGTTACTGGTGATCCCCCAGTTACATCAGCCAGAGTTTATACAGCTTTGATTCCCTTCACTTTGGTCTTTGATATTGTACGTGGTTATTGTTACTCAGCTACTATGAAGTTTGTGTGATGGAAAATCAAGTTATTTTAACTGCATAAAGAACCCAGAGAGCAAGCCTCTACATAATGGCTTTTTTGTTACAGTCTGGAAGATATTTATGTTCTATTTATAAAAATGATGTACTTTTGATGTTTTCAGCACAATTGCTCCAGTGGTTGCCATTATACCTCCACCCCCAGACATCCAGCCTGTTATCGATAAGCTAGCTGAGTATGTTGCTAGAAATGGGATAAAATTTGAAACCAGTGTTCGTGCCAAGAATGATCTCAGGTAAGAGAAAACGTGATTTTCATTTCTATTTTAAAAGTTGAGGTTTTCACTTGTAAATATATTATCTGGACATGTGGGTCTTAAGAAGAGAAGTACTATATGTATTTATTTTTTTTTTAATTGAAATTCATGGACCTAATTAAGGGTAATGCCAAAGGATTACTGCCCAGATCCTCAAAACAATCAACCTAATAAAAGCATCACTAGAAAGAATGCTCTGAATGTGTATTCTCTGGAAGTTTAGGCTTATGTTAGAGTGCTTCCAGACATCAAATAGCATTCCATTTGCTAGGGGAAAATTAGATAGTAAAGGATTGTTGGTATTTGCTGTGTTCAGGTGCATTTTCACATATTCGGTTCTCTTTTAACAGATTTGAGTTCCTGCAACCATGGCACCAGTATAATGCTTATTATGAATTTAAAAAACAGTTCTTCCTTCAAAAAGAGAGCAGTGACAACTGTCAGGTATGTGTGTTTGTATATTCGTATATTAAAAATGCAATGTAAATGAGAAGAGGACTTGCTTATCTGTTGTATTACCATGAGACATTTTAAAAATGGAACAATCAATTATGGAGAAATTGTTCAGCAAAGGATGTTAATGCGCTTTTTTTTGTTGCTTTTTAGTTTTGTATAGCATTTAAATAAGGGTGTGTGAGGTGGTGTGATACTTAGTTTTTGCTTTTTAGTAACAACACACTCAGTGTGGTTGTGATATAAAATGGCAATCTGAAAATCTTTCAGTTTTCTAGACAAGGGAGTATGTGCTTTGTGGAGGTTTAGGACTTTGTAGGATTGGGATTCATATTCTGTTTTCAGAAAGGTCAGATGTAGCTTTTTAACAACTGCACCTTCTTGTGTGCCTCATGGTTCTTTGTAGAACAGTAACACAGTAGCACGACTGCTTTTCTGACATGCTTTTTTCTGAGGAAGGTTTTGTTAGAGGTGTCCTGTCATGATTGACTGAAACAATATTGGAGCTTCAGAATCTCACATCAGTTTCCTACTCACTTTGCTTCTTCTAGTCCGTGTTATTAGAAGATGATACTCAGACTTGGCATCCTTGTTTTAAACTATTCTCATGTTAGCTAATCTCATTAGATTGTTCTCTTACTGAAAAGAAAATTGCAAATCGTATCAGAAATACATTATCTGATGTTAACTTTTCATGGGAAAGAGCTATTTTTTTTTTAGGCCCTATGTCATTTGTCATCTCAAGGCTTAGATTGGGGAGCCTTAAACTGAAGAAGGTAGGCCTGTGGGTAAACTCCTCAACATCACTTTCTGGAAAATGAAGAAATTCAATTCTAGTTGCTGTTTGAAACACTTGTGTCTAATATTTTGTTTTAATAGTGAAAAATGTTATGAAAACACTGTTTTTAAAGATAAGCTGGGGTAAATATGATCTTATTCCATTGATAAATTACATGCAAAATTGTCCTGTACCATAATGCTGTTACTCTAGAATTCCCTATTTGCAAACGAGTGCTTTGAATTCATAATACTTACATAATTAATAAGGACTTGTTAACATTTATTTTGGGGGGAAATGGTATACTAACCAAAGTCTAATAATAAAGGATTCATTTATAGTGTTCAAATGGGTACAGCTAAGAAGCAAGCAGAAACTGGTTTAAGTCCCTTGAGGTCATGTGTAGTAATGCATATTTCCCTACTGCATGGTTTTGTAGATAATGCCATTCTCTTTAATTTTTTAGAATAATGATTTCAATATTATCTTTATGTTTTAGTAATGTACATATAGGCAACTAATGAAATTGATTGTTCTCCTTTTGGCCATTAAAGTTAATAAGAAATTGTACTACTGGCTTCAGTAAATACAGGATGAAGTCTTTGATTTCCTTGTGCTTTTCCCCTTTGAGGATTTTCAGAAATTAGTTTTGCTGGTCAGGGAATGGCTGCAGGGAGCAATGAAAGTATCTCTTCAATACCTGATATTTCAACATTAAGTATACTTAACAGCAGCCGGTGGAAAGCAACTATGCTATTTATTGAGGGAGGCTCATTTAAACGTTAAATTACTTAATGTCTTCGCCTGACCTACCATGTAAATATTTTTAATATTCTACAGTATCCATCTTAAAAGTTTTTTATCTGGTGAGTTTAGAGATCATCTTGAATGATTCAGTCATGTAATAGTAGAACCAGTAATTCCTTACTCTTGAAAATCTCAACACATCTGTGCTGTATCAATTTAATGCCCCCAAAACCACTGATAGGTCCAATGTTCTTCAGCAGAATGTTGGAACAAATCGAACATGGTAACCTGTGTTGATCCCTGTAAAACTTGATTTTCTAAGGAAGGTATCATGCCATTGTATGTCAGGAAAAAACACCATAACCTTTCATTCTGTCACTGATAATTATCTTCAATGGATTTTGTCCAGGAACAGGGAGATCAAGACCTAAAAGAATATACTTTGAAAAAAAAATATATGCTTTCAGGGTCTGATTTTTAAAACTATTGTTGGCTAAAGTGTGCCAGCTGAAGAAAATTTTCCTCACTGTAAAATAACAACGTGTTCTTACTGTAGGTCTGTAGTTTTTGCAGTCTGTGGGTTTGCATGGAATGGTGCATTATTTATAAGAAGTAGACTTCAGGTCTTGAGTGCTTATTGATGTAAAATCAACTGTTAAGTGATTAGCTGATAATGTGATTTTTGAAATGGCTAACAAAATTGCAACTACACAGATGGGGCATTAATTCTTTCCTGACCTGCCCAGTTAGTAAGCTTGCACATTTCTTTTGACAAGGGAGTATCTTCATCTGAAGATGTTCCAGCAGATACTGCCGGCGATACACCCAGTGAGACTCAATTCCCAGAGGAACATGCACCTGAAGATGCATCTGAGCCAAGTGCTAAAGGAGTTCCAGGAACTAAAAAAGATATTCCTCCTAAAACTGTCAGTGATGGTAAATTGGTGAAAGGTATGTTAGCATGATTTGTTTGGTCTGAAAACATTTGTTAGCGTAGACTTAAGGTAAAAAATAAAATAAAATGAGAGGGGGAGAATCAGAGGGGAAAGTAGGGAAAAGAATTTAATCATGTGGAAAATATTTTCACTGGAAGCATCAAAAAAGGACTGAAGTAATTTGATTGCTTTGATATTTCTTTCTTATCAGACTATCAGGTATTTGTGGTCTGACAGAATAAATTGTTTTATTTCAATTTTGTGCAAAGTTGAAGGCTTTTATCAGTGACCTCAGTAGAATCTAATTTTTGTCATTTTAAACTTGACAGTCACAAACTCTGTGCAAGGAAGAAGTTACTCCTTCTGAATAAAAAGAGGAGTCTTACTTGAAACCATACATATGGAGGAAGTAGACTAGGTTTATTACTCAGTTGCTCATCTTTGTGTGTTGGATGTTGGTCATGATGGGGGGGGGGAGGGGGGAAAGACTTTTCATGTCTGAGTGAAATGTTTTTCCTCCTGTATTCATAGCAGCAGAGGGACAAAATCTCTTGGAAGCCAATCAAACAAAGTCAGCTAACACACTACTAGTGTCCTGAGTTAGAGAAGTGATTATTTATAGCTGGGAACTGATTTCATGGCCTATCAGGAAAATATATCTTAAAATTGCCTCTTTTCAGTAAAAACGAGGAACTTAAATCTTTTAGCTAGGACTGAAAGCCACTGGAAAATAAAACAGGAAGAACACTCTTGACTTGTATTCCTTGGATGGGTACTTCCCTTCCTGCCACTTCAGTGGCTTTTAAATTGCTATAAGTTTATCTACTCCCTGTGGTCCCTTGGAATTCTTCTCTCTTCGTGCTCCTCACTGCAGTTCCTTTCCTTCCATGGGCTACAAGCTCCAAGCTCTTTGCTGTGGTTGTGTGGTGTCCATCCTCTGCAGTTTCTGGACAGGTTGAGTACCTTCCCCATGGAAGACACAACCTTCCCTGTCTTCAGATGCCCGATTAAGAGAATGTAATATACAACAGAAAATGATGTTGTTTCTTGTTGTGTTATTATAAATGGGAAACTGGAGCCCACGCTTTAATGATAATAATCTATGCAAATTTAGATGATGGAGTATAACTGGTGAGTCATTTCATGATGATCCTGTTCCTATAAACTTAACTTTCATTTCCTCTAATACGATACAAATCCCACTTTCTTGTAACCTAAATACAGTACTTGGCTGCAAGACAGACATAACATCCGAACTGAATTTTTCTTCTACCTCTGAGGGAGTAAAATTTCACTTTAGGATTTGTTTTGTCATATGAAAAAGTTTGGAAAATCACTATTATAATATCTCT
>VYZX01023021.1:361081-411202 GCA_013401335.1 Brachypteracias leptosomus | reverse complement strand
TGCTGGGATGGACTAGTTTTCATCTTCAGTCACAAAGTAGTTTCTTCACAAGGGTGTAATGAAAGCAAGGTTTGGATTCAAGGTCTGTTAATAACTATTTAGTTTACATGGGCTTTCTGAGTCACTAATTGTCCAGAACTGGTTTGGTTCTAACTCAAACCAGGGCGCTAATGTATATTTTGCCTGACAGCTTGAGAGCAAGTTTCAGTCTTAAGTGGCAGCAGTCAGCTGAGTAGTTTTTATTAACCATAGTTACACTAAGAAGTAGGCAAGCTTTAGAATCCAGTACTGTCAGAGGGCTGAAAATTCGAATTAATAAATGCTGCCATGTTTTAAACTTGTTTGGAGCATTAATTTGATATCAGTCATGATGCTGAATAGCTAGCAGTGCTTGTAAATTTAGGTATATTTCCAGAAGAAAATAGGAAGCTATGCTTTACTCTGTCTTGTTTGGGAATTACTGTCTCACTGCTTGTAGGACAATGTGTACTTCAGAATAAATATAACAAATGTTTTTTCTTCTGCTTATTCTGTACCTCAGTTGTCATCATATTCACTTTAATTTACATTAGACTTCTTTTTAGTGTTTTAATCTGACTGCAGTGAGTTACTTTTCATAGAGAATATGCATAGTTCTTTTATGCTAGCTTTTGTACCTAGAAAAACATTTAAAAATAAGCCTAGTTTTAGCAAATGGACTGCTCTAAAAATAGAAAATGGATACACGCATTCATTCAGCTGTTATGATGTTTGTTCATCAACATCTGAGATGAAAAACACCAAAAAAGGTTTAATGTAAAATATTCTTCTTTCATGATGAGTGTTTTCAGAGATTTTCAGGAGTTAAGTATGAAATATGTTCATGGCTTGATTACATTATGATGTTTTAAGAAACTGAGCAATTACAGCACATAATTAGTTAGTCAAGGAATAACCAACTTTGTAGCTGGTGTTTTTTGTGTAGTCATGAAAACATTAGACACCAGTAGAGCTTGTGGAGTTTTTCTTCTGCCACTTAATGATTATTTATGCAAGAAAAGTGTAAGGAGATCTTGCAGTTTTAATTCTTGAATGTTAAATTCTCTATAAAAATCAGATATTTTTTGATAAATTCTAAGCATCAGAGATGTAATTATATGGAAATTTAATATGTTATAACATAGCTGCTTTTAAGGTAGCATATTCCTAAGAAAATCAAAATAAATGAACCAATAATGTGATACTTTAAAGATGGCTCAAACTATTACAGTTATTTGGATGTTCTAGAAGCTTCAGTAACATTCTTCTGGGTAGACTTGTAGCAGTGCATGCTAGAGAGAGATGCCTGCAATGAGATATTGCCTGACTAATAAAGGCATTACTCTAGTAATTCTAATTACAATAATATCAATAAATGGTATGTAAATCATACAGGCAAATTCATAACCATGTATAAAGGTTTTGATAATTCCATCTCTAGTATATTCCTAATTGAATTCTCTTCGAGCTTAATATCACACATGAGGAGGCTGCCTCTGTTTTTCCTTTCCATCAATAATAAGCACATCAGGTGCCTGTAAGTCCTTTGTTCCAGCTCTCATAGTGACAGACATTTATGCATGTAATTTCCAAGTCATAAACAGTTTGTACTTTAAACATGTTGCTGGGTCTAGGTTTGAGTGGCATACAAGAGCTTGTTTGTCATTTTCAGCCTGTGGTTTGTTGCATTATCACAAGGAAAGGGGTAATTTCTTTTAAAAAGCAAACAAGCAAGCCATGGATTTGCCTTGTAGATCATTTGCATAGCTATGATTCCATAGTTTGTTCATTTATGAGCTAGAAAAATAGTAAGAGAGATAAACTCTTCCGTTTCTTATTATGGTCTCGAGTGTCTGATGTTGTTTGGGAAAATTTTCCTGTAGCAAAATTATTCTGCAAATCTCCAGTGAAAGACATTTTATTGTCACCCTTAAAGCTATCAAATACTGGCCAGTAATTCCTGTGTACCCATGAAGCAGGATTCCAAGTGAGACCTTCAGGTCCTAGTACTTGCCTAATGTAATATGTTAAAAAGAGCTACTGCAAAAGTATTTTGCACAACTTTAGAAGTGCAGTGTTTGGGTAAGACTAATGCTTGCTGAATGCTTAAGAAGCATCCTGTGAAAGAGGGCTACATAAGCTTTTTGAAGCCTGAAAAGTAACTTCAGCTAAGCTAGTGTAATACTGCTTCAAATACCCTGCAATGAAATATTTTCTTCTTGCAGAAGTCCCCATGAAAAGAAGAAGAAGAGGCGGTCTAGATCACGTACCAAGTCCAAAGCTAGATCTCCTTCACCATCCCTGTCACCAGGCAAACCATCCACACACAAAAATTCTGTACATTCAACTAGTGTCTCTCCTGTGGAGAGCAGGGAATCCAGCCAGGAACGCTCCAGGTAATGTGCTCTTCTGCTCTAATAGTGCAGTGCTGATGTCTCTTGGCTGTGAGCGTGTCTTTGACTTAACCTGTATGGTGAGGAGCTCACTGTGAGTGTAATGTGTGCATGTGAAAAGTGGAAGACACTGGGAGGACAGCACTATGCATCAATCCAATGAAGACATTGGGTCTCTGTTGCCTACTGGAGTAAACATCTTGATGTACTCTTAGGTAAAACTGGTGCAGAAAATTCTGCAACCTCATTCTAAGTTAGAAATTGGAAACTCTCACTAAATGAGAGAACTCTTTGAAGTAGAGTTTTAATGGAGTGGTTTGAATTGTAATGTGTGCAGAAGATTCATAATTAAATTATTTCTACAGAATATAGAACAGTCCTGTTAAAAACTCCTAGGCTGCTGTTCAGATTTCTGATCAATTGTACAAGTGACTCTTCTGATCATGACTCTTAGAGCTTCTAGCTGAGCGAGAGAACTGTTGGCTAACAGATGAGTCTTGTACAATGAAACCCAAACTCGTGGTGGTGAGTGAAATGCATTTTTAAAAATATTTACTATACGTTTCTAATTCTAATTTTACTTTTTTAGGGGAGTTTCTCAGGAAAAAGATGGCCAAATCTCTTCAGCAATTGTGTCTTCAGTGCAGAGTAAAATCACTCAGGTACAAATATAACAAATTCAGAGTATGTTGCCTGATTGAGTGTGTCCATCATACCGTTTTCTTCTCTTACTATCTTGTACAATTGAGCTTTGCATATGATGCAGAGACATGATCATTGCCATTCTTCATCTGCTTGCTTATGAGAAAAACAATTCTGTTGCTTGTCTAGCTGCTGTCTTTTCAAGTTTAACCAAGCCTCTAAAGACCAAGCTAAATTCATGACACAGCAGCATATCCACTGTTAAGATCAGAAGGCCCACATTATGCTACAAAACCCCAGTTACCAATAGCAGGTATTACTGAGAGCCCATCTTACCATGTAGTGCTCTTAACAAGTTTCATGGAAGAAAGGAGGAAGGAGAAATCTTGGCAAAGGCTGAGTTTGTAGTGTTAGCAGTTGAGGAAAAATATGTCCTCTTGCAAACTGGGGTAAGAGTATGCTTTGCATTCAGCAGGATCTTCAGCTCATCTTACCCTTGCTGCTGTTTATGTCCCTGAACTGTTACTGTGATTTTGTTGATAAGTTCAAGTTTTCTGTGAATCATGACATATCAGGTCTGCCATATTCAGCTTCCCTAATGTGGTTGTAAGATACCCAACCTCTGTCAAAATGATTCCCTTCCTTTTTCAAAAGCTACTGCATGTTATCACTCCTTAAAGTTTTCAATTTCACTCATCCTCCTACAGGCTTTGTGCATATTTAGCTTCCTTTCAGTTAAGGGGGAAAGCTCTTAATTATGCTTTGGAAAATTAACAATATAAAATCAGATTTGTTTTTCATATTCTCATTTTTTTCAATAAAGAGATTGTTCTTTCAATAAATGAATATTGTTCAAAGATTTAGCTCCACTAGGGAAATAGTGGTAGTCAGGAATTAGTACTAATAAGCTAGTACCTTACATTATGGTATTTGATCCATTCTCAATGAGAAACCAGAACAAGAATATTCAGGAAAATAGAAAATAGCAAGTACAGGCACCAGAGAAAGCAAATAGAGTCATAGCCATAGCACTTCTTAGCCTAGCAAACAAATGCATGAAAATTCCTGCTATGAGAAATATATTAATTACACCATGGTCTTAAAGTAGAGTAAACATCCCACCATTTGAAAATATGTACCCTTCAGACAGAGGTAGTTGGTTCATGTATTTTGTGGGTTGAATATTGCTTATGACATAATAATTTGCTAGTTTAATATTAGTCTGCTTGCTTCAAGTGCAGCTGTAAGAGGAGGAAAGATGATTATGTATTAAAATCCAGTGCCTGGTTACTATTTGCAAAAAGGGAAAAACAGGGATGAAACTTTTGTGAATTTGCAAGATATTTCCCAACATAGATTAGTTTAGCATCTTTTTATCTCCTAAGGACGCAAGGAAATGTATTTTACCTAATTATTAGTAAGATGATTTTGCTGCCAGTGTGCTGGCTGACCCTGGCCAATTCAGTATCTCTTCTCATTCAGATCCTTGCATCTGTAAAGTGGAATAATGATGCTGATTCCCCTGTGAAGTATTTTGAGAGCTTCAGATGAAAAATGCTTTAAAAGAACTAAGGATTTTAATTCATTTATATTGCATTTGTGAGGAGATGTTTTAAGTAACTTTAATTCTTTACTGATACGGCTTTATTTTGTGATCATTTTCAAAATCCAATTATTCAATGCCATTTACATGAAATTTAATTTTCTTTTTGTAATGCTG
The DNA here is from genome assembly GCA_013401335.1 of Brachypteracias leptosomus. Classification (NCBI taxonomy): domain Eukaryota; kingdom Metazoa; phylum Chordata; class Aves; order Coraciiformes; family Brachypteraciidae; genus Brachypteracias; species Brachypteracias leptosomus. Next base: position 406,429 of record VYZX01023021.1, on the reverse strand, counting down.
TTCCCACTGGATACTCAGACAAGACTGAGGGTTGTTACTTGGTTCTACAACAGTCTCAATGTTTCCATCACCCTGTCATGTGAAAATACAGTTGCTATGTAAATTTTTGGGTTGAGTTTACAAAGCAAACAAAAAAAACTTTTTATAATGAATTGTTAGCACTCTTTTCTTAACCAGCTCTCTATGTATTTTCTTTTTTTTTTTCCTCTCTCCTTTTTTAAACCTTTAGTGGTTGGTAGCTGTGTTTTCATTACAGTTTTTGTGAAGACACAGCCATAGTTTCCTTCCATTTCAGTTGATGTGATTTCTGTGGTTTGTTGTATAGAAACTGCTCTAAATATTGATGCAGAGCACTTTGTAGCATTCTTGCAAAAACAGACTTCAGTTGCTGTCATAGGAACTTTCTCCAAATTCACTCATTAGACACTGTTAATATCAGCTGGTCATAAAGCCAAGTCTTCTCTGTGACCTGAGCAGGAGCTGACCCCTTCATGCAGGTTTTTGCATCACTTTAGCTTTGTTCAAAGCCTGGATGTGCCTAATCATTTTCCTTTTATTCTCTACAGGATCTTATGGCCAAAGTGAGAGCAATGCTTGCAGCTTCCAAAAACATACAAACCAGTGCCTCCTGAGACCTGTTGAACTGACCATCAAGAAATTGTGTGGAAAAAGAACAATATAAAAAAAAAAAAACTGCCTCATCTCAACAGTACAGCTAAGCTTAGCTCACTTGGTTCACAACTCGTCTAATATTACCAGAACTGGAGGAGCTAAACCCTCTCTTTCTGTACAGAAGCGTCTCCTTGAAATTTCATTAAAACTTTTTCAGCCAGAATATCTTTGGAAAATTTTTGGTTTTTGTAAATTGATTTTTTGACTAATTCTTCAGTAACATTTTATGATCAGCAGTCTATATGTGTATATTTGTAAATACCATGTTTCTGTGAAAGAAAGTATTACACAATAATAAAGAAGGAAACATCTTTCATTAGCTAGAGTTTTTGTGGAGTCCTTAATTGTATGCGGTTGACCTTTCTTGCAAAATAATTTATTTTTTCTTTAGTACTTTCTGCTTTTTAAGCTAAGAACTGGCCAGCCTGCCTGATCACCTTAAGCTGAGAAATGCTTTTTTGTCTTCCTAAGTGCACAGAACAATCTAAGAATGCTTTTTTGCTTGGATGTTAGTAGTGGACAGGTTTTGGACAAGGGACATGGTGCTGTCCATCATTTAGAAACATCTCTGAGCATCCATTTGAGGAGTTGACCCTTTGAAGTCAGTAACTAATGATCAGTAGCCCGTGTCTTAATGTGCCTTGCTCTCTCTAGTTAGCTATAGAAAAGAGGGTGTATTTGTGGTCATTCAACAGGCATACTTAACAGAAATCCAGCATTATTCTGATTTAACATCTTTCATACAGTTGAGAAAGATGCTTAGTAACTTAGGCTTTACTGACACTTCACACCTTTCAGAAAGGTGGTGGCCTCAGTATAACACGTTTGTTCTGCATTCTTTGTTGTACGCTGAGACTATTTAATTTTTTTTTCTAGAAATGTTCTTAAAATGAGTATAAAAGGTGTGTATAATATTTTTCCCCAAGCTTGCTTCAGCTCTGAGGGGTTGTAGTAGTTGGTGTATTCAAAAGATGCCCTTATTGGTGGTTATCTGATTCCATAAAGAGTGGAATCGGGGCTTTTAGTGACCCCCAAAAAGCTCTGTGATCTCTAGTCAGAGAGATTGTGGTTATAGTGACTCGTGTGCTAATTTTCTCAAATTATATAAAGAGTAGGTGGAGGTTGGAGATGGATTAGAGATATTAATGTGATAAAGGTTATGCTTACTCACAGACTAGTTGGTAAGTTAACTACCTAAAACTACACAGATCAGTAACTCCAATGCAGAATCTTTTTGTTCAGAGCAAGGGGAGGAGGAGCAATGTTGGTTGTAGCATGGTAGTGAAAATGGCTGTTGGAATGGCACTTGCTAGCACTCACCTGCAGTGCAAGAACAATATTTAAACCACTGCAAACTATAACCAGGTTTCCTTTCAGTTTTTGGCCAGTAATAATTAAAAAAGCTTAGAAAGAACATAAAATGCTGTCTAATGCAGATAAATTTCATGGTGCACATAAATTGTGACGTAACAGAGCTATCTGAATGGTAATGTAGAGTCATGTTATCTGCCACTTACCTAATTATTTCAAAGCTATTAGAAATGTTTTGGCAGGCAAAGTAACTTTCAAGCAGTGTGAGAGGCAACATTTTCTCTGTGCAGGTTGATGAAACACTACTAGTAGAGACAGAGATAAAAAAGTAAATTTCCTAGGCAGCTGTTGTGGGTTGTTGTGCAGTGTTTAATTTACAGCAGCTGTATTTTTCCCTCCTAAATGGAGTTAAAAGTCTCACCATGGTTAAGTAATTGGCAGCTTGGATGCCAGTTGTTTGTCATGTAATAGGAAAAAAGCCCAACTCTGATAAAATAGACTGGGCAGCTCGTTTGGCTGCTGCTTTGCAGATTTATTCTCTTTGGGAAGGTTGTTGCTTTAAAGACTTCTTAAAATATTTTCCCTCCTTGTGAGCAAATCTTTTTCTTTCTTTCTGGGTTGATTTTTTTCTTTTTCTTATTCCCTTTTGTGGTATGAAGTGAGATGGAGCGTTTAGCTTCAGGAAAATTTAGTATTAACTGCATTTTTATACACTCTTTATTGTTTACTGAGGTTTGTTTGCATTTAGCAGTCTCTCATGGGCAGTATTCTGTATTCTCCAGGACTTCAGTAGTAGTGCTTTTATTGTGCAGTTTTTTTCTCTTTCCAACCAGAGTGGACATTTTCACAATATTAAAAGGGGCAAGAATGTTTTTATCAGAATAATTCCTTTGTATCTATTCACATTTAGAGATCAATGCTGATTTTTTTTATTATTTTTTTTTTTTTTTTGGTCTTTTCAGGCACTGGCTGTGTCGTAACCGCTGTAAATACAGCGTGGAGCTTGTGATACAATCAGTGCAATTTCTGGTGTCCTTGTGACGTGACCACGCACCAAGGAGGCTTAAAGGGGCCTGTGTCACCTGGCTGGGCTGCCAGGGTCTTGTTTCTGAGGGGTTGCTACCATGGGGAGTTAAGAAACTGGGCTTTGAGGAGCAGTCAGAAACACTGTGGTAGCTCCGTGTTGTCAGCAACTAGTTACAATTTTTCAAATTTCGCAGTTTTTCTGGAAGCAATTTAATCTGAGATTGAATGACTTTAGGTTCAGTCAAATAGAGTCATTTAAGCAACTCTTTAGGTGTGGGTACTTTGAATTCTTTCCTCTGCATGCATTTAACAAATCAGAAGGACTTGGACATTAACCGTAGCTTTCCAAAGCACTTTGGAAGGGCCTTTTTTGTCTGCAATGTTCTAGCCAGCCTTTCCTCCTTGTCTTTGCTCAATCTGCCCATCAAGGTATAATCTTCAGAGTTGAAGAGGTGGAGTCGTAATAACATGTATTAAAGATGCTCTAATTTGGATTAATTAAATGTGTTCAACAGCTTCCTACTTGACTCTTCAGTCAGCTGGTAGGTAACCTGTTAATAATAAAAAATTTCAAATAATTTGGCCACCTAAGTATATACTTTTAATTTTTCTACAGGTGAAGAGACCTCGCTTCCCCTTGTAGGGCAGCTCCTGTCAAACAGAGTTAATGGTTGGGCCTTGAACAATTTGTTTCTGTCAAGAAGCTGACGGCCATTGAGGTGTATCTGTGGTCTCTTGGCATTGATTGTGATTTCACATCTTTTGACTTGCAGCTCTTTGTATCTTAACATTTTGTTTGACACCAGTCACTTTGGAACGTGCACTTGCTCGTTTGTAAACATCCTGCATTAGAGAAAATCAAAACCATGTTCTCCATTTTTCGATGGGGCAGCAAATAAGAACATTTAAAATTTGTGTTTTCTTGGATTTAAGGCAATGCCTGTTATCTTTTGTGAACAAATCTTATTGGGAAATCCTATTTAATTAAATTTCTACTTAATTAAATTGCATTTATCATCTATTCCTCTTCTCCCATCCCTACCCAGCAAGTAATTATATGAAGCAAAGCAAACCTGTGGATTGAGGTTAGTAAAATGCTAAAGCATCTTCTTTACTAATTTTTCTTTTGCCTCCTGATCTGAAAGCATGAAATACAGCATTACTCTGATCTAACATCCTTATTTTCATCTCGTAAATTAACTTGTCTGTAACTTTATTAACATTTGTTTGAAATGGTTCTAAATGCAGCTCCTACAGGCTGAAAGCTAAGTGTTTTAATATTTTTCATGTTGTGATTTGAATATGAACATGTTCTGGATGGTTTTGTTTTGCTTTTAGACAAATCCTTTCAGAGCAAAAGTGTAGTTTGATTAAATCTCCCCCACAAAAGGCAAGGCTGTATTGGAGCAGTTGTAAACTAATACCTGCCTGCATGCTAATTAAGTTCCAACCTTTCTGTTGGCCAGCTGGTGTGTTACTGCTTTTGTTATTCTGCTTGAACCACGAAGGATTCTTGGTAACTCTTGATGCAAAGCATGTCTTTTGATTTTTGCCTTCATTTTCCCTGCTCTGGATTACACAGGAGGGTGAACATAGGTACAGAAATACCCGCCTGGATTTTGTATAATCTTAAAGCAAGTCCCAACTATTATTAACAAATCCTCTTTTACCTTCCAGTGAACTTGAAACTTCCATGGTATTAATTTTAATATCTTTAATTTGAATGAAGATGATAATCTCTTAGCAACAATTAATCCTCAACATGTAGCATGACAAACACGAGGAGCAGCTCTGCCAGACCCTTTTAAAAGTGATGGTGATAATCTGCCATTTCTGGATCGCTGCCACACTCTCCTCAGGAGATGTGCTACCACTTGTTTTTTCTGATAAGAACAAAATGGCTGCACATCTCTACACATACTGGCAAAGTCATTTTTCTCTTTAGGCTAAGTATTAAACTTGATGTCTAGGAAGTGTGATGACTTCTTGGTATTTGACAGTATTATAAGAACGAGCTGCCTCGTAGGGTAAGAGAAATCCCAGTTGCAAGACTGGAGGAGGGCAGATTATGACTTCCCCACAGTGTGGCAGATATGACACGTCATCAAAACTGATGTCATTTGAGAATCCAACCTTTTCCTTGTCCTGTTTCTTGTAAAATAAATTCTAAGGATGTATTCTTCCAGGGACAAGTCTTGTATATGCTCATATTTCCTCTATTAAAAAGTAGGAGGATTCAGGGTTACTTGTTTAAATGAAATCCAAAGATGTTTGTCTGCAGCTTTATTTATTAGGTGATGGTAACCTTGGTGATTGTCTGTTAAATTATAGCTTTTGCTTGTTAGAACCACTTTTTTCCTTCAGAAATGCTAAAGCTTGGAAAAAACTAACCTGAACTCTGATCAAGAAACAGGTCAGAGGGTTTGGCATCACAAGGAAGGAAACAAAAGTAATCTCCAGTCTCTGCTCTTCCTTTCTGAAACTCTAATAGTTACCTCATTTTCTGAGGACAAATTAAAGGAAAAAAATCATTTTGTAAGGACTGATGAAAAGATGATGTTTTTCTACCTTGAGTTAAGTGTGAGAAGATATTTCAGCCTTAACCTATTGAGACTATCAAAAGTACACTGATCATGGGTCTTTGAACATCCCAGCTTATGCACAGTGAAGATTACAAATCGCCAAGTACAATAATTAAAAGGTTTTATCAAAATCATAAGATGTTGCCTTTAAAAAAATGGTGAGATGGATCAAGCATGTGTTACAATGGTGTTATTACTGCCCATTTTCAGTAAGCTGTCTGTGCTGCAAGTCAGAAAGCTATATGACCTTGACCTCATCTAGAAACCTTCTCCCAGTGGATACTCAACGCAGAGTGAAAAGGCAACTACTCCAGAGGTGTATCTCTAGCAGGAAACCTCTTATTCCTTTGGATTCTAACAGTAAAATTTGTGGGATTTAAGTGTAATGGTATGATAATGACAGTCAGAGGAGTAAAGGGTTTTTTCATATTCCCAGAACAAAACATTTCATGTATTTGCATAATAAAAAGCTACAAGTTAATTCAGTTGAATCATGAATTGTGAAAGCCTTTGAGTTTGTAAGTTAATAGTTTTCTCAGAATTGCCATTGCAAACAGAGAATAGATGATCATTATCCTTTTGTGTGGGTCCCTTATCTGTTTGGGTTCACACTGTCCCTGTGAGTTGTGCTGCAATTTATCAGTGGGAAGATATTTCCAGCTCATTTGTGTTCTCTCTATCAGGGCCCTGGGTGCAGTAATAGATCTTAATGGCCCTGACCAGTCTTGCATGGGACCTTCACCCACTGCCTTTGACTGGAGGCTCCATTTCAGCTCGGTGCTGTCACTCTTGGCTAAGTGGCTGTAGCCTGGCTATGGACCCTGGACCTGGACCCTGACCCATAGGCTGACTTCCCAGCTTGGCCTCCCTGCCTTGTCATCACACACTTGTCTGGTGACCTGGACTCAGCTGATCCCAGCTGCCATTCCTGGGCCTGCCCTGCTCACTCGGGTCCCGTGAGGCTCTGCCCAGGCTGGTGAGGTCCCTGCCCTGCCACCTGCATTACCACACTGAGCTCCCAGCTCCCATCCTTCAGGGAGGTGTTGGCCTTGGCCGCTCCCTGGCTCTCCTTGCTCAAGTCTAACTCGCTGTTCAGAGAGGCTGCAGAGTCTCCATCCCTGGAGAAAGTCAAAATCTGACTGCACAGACCTGGCCACCCTGCTGCAGCTCCTCTTGCTTTGAGCCAAGGACTTGGGTGCAACAATGTCCAGAGGTCTCTGCCAACCAGCTGTTCTGGGGTTTGTGTTTGCTAACACAAGGCTGTCCATCTTAATCAAGGTGGAAGTGACCAGTTTTGCTTCCACTCTTCATGTTCTAGGGGAAGTTGTCCCCTGTGTCTCTTGGAATAGCTTTGCAGGGGTGTATGAAGTCCAACAGAGAATGCCCCACTTAACTCAAGGTGGAAAAACATCATCTTTTCATCAGTCCTTACAAAATTATTTTTTTCCTTTAATTTGTCCTTAGAAAATGAATTAATTATTAGAGTTTCAGAACGGAAGAGCAGAGATTAGAGACTGGCTTTTTTTCAGTCTCAAAGACTGAAAAGTAATGTACTAAAGCAGCTTTTATTGAACTCCTTCCTCTTCATAAGAGACATTTAAAAATATGATAATATGCTGTGTAATCTGGGAATCCTCACAGCTGAACATGGGCAGCTTTACGATCCAATTCCAGCACTCCCTGAACCCACACCTCCCTTTGCCAAAACGTTATGCTTTAAACCTTCATACATCACTTAACGATTTGTCTTCAGTTGCATCTTCTGTTCTTGAATGGGTGTACGTTTGTCTGCTGGTTTTAATCAGGAAATGGTAGGACCTGAAGCCTCAAGCTGTCATTGTGCACAGAAACATGAGACACGTGTCTATTAATCCTGCAGAAGGAGCACGTTAAATCCCCGCTGTTTGTAATCTCCCGGTGGAACCAATATTGGCTAATGACTTTAATGGTGCTGCACTTGGCAAAAATTAAACACATCATTCATCCTTTCCTAAAGCCATTTCTATTCTAAAGCGTTGTAGATAAGGAGACAAAGTGGACTAAGAGTGATACTGTATTTTGAATTTAAGAGAATACTGTGAAAATGAGTGAGCTGTGCTGGCAGATCTGATGGCATTTGTCTGGTGTTCCTTAACTGGCAAAGAGACACTCGCTCAGTTCTGACAACCTAATGATTTTGATGACACTGTGATAGTTTTCTGAGCATGGGTACAGTAAGTGGTGTGGAAAAGCTGTTGTTCTCATACTGTGACAGAGCAAATTTGCTGAATTTTAAGGCCACTGCAACTTTGCCAAAGACTGAAGTCTTCTGTCTTTAGAGGCAGAAGCAATTCTGATCCCTTCCGCAGATAATGACTGCTTTACATGGAGCTGGGGAAAAGGGCAGTGTGTGATCACACCTCTTGCTTTACAGAAATGATTGCACTACTGGCCTTCAAAGTCATTGAACTTACTGCCTCTTTTTGACAACCCTCCAAGCCCAGAGCAGAACTTAGGATTTTGGAAAGCTAGGCGTATGCCTTCTGTCACATCTAAGGCCCTTTTTTGTAGAGGGCAAAGGGGATGAATGCCATTTTCTAAGTAGGGGGTTGGTTTAATTGTCTGTGTCTCTATTTGGAGCAATAAGCAGTTGACTCTTCCTATGGATAAGTGGGTGACATCTCACAGAGACAGTAATAGAAGCAGCTATTGAGGATGTGCATGGTGAGAGACCTCTGCTCTGGTCTGGCTGCTGAGGTAGGGGAGTACTTTGGTTCCCCACAGCTCAGTTCAGACTCGCTCCCTTGCTGCATACAGGTTGCTGCTGAGGTTTGCACCATCAGGGGCATGCTGAAATGCCACTGAAAGCCAGAGTTTGTGTCTAGCAATACTCAGTATTTTCTTGTGACGATGCAGAAGAGCATGAACGGTGGTCTTACTCAAGCCACAAGCAAAGACAAGGTATCAACTGTTCTGTAAAGAAAGAATATTCCTTGCCTTTATGCTTTAAGAATGTACAAATACAGTAAATACTCCTATTCATCCTTAAATAACTGTATGCTGTGGGCAGTTTCCTTCCATCAGTAGCCTGTCTGCATGGGAAAAGAGAATAGAATGTAGTCTAAATCTCAATTAAAATAGTGTACGGAGTTAAAAATGGCAAAATGTTACAGATCATATACAAAGACTTGTTCAGGCAAATATAGCTTTGATCCCACAGCTGGCATCATTTGGGAAGTCAGACCATAGGTAAAACTGAACCAAGTTGTAGATGTCCAGTTTCAACTACAGTTCAAGATTATTCCATTACTGGGCTCTTTTTTTTTTTCTTTCTTTTTATTATTATTTTTTAAATATTGTAAAATGAAGATCAGCATCTAACAATAGAAAACTATCAGAACTATGTCATGTATTTCATTGTGTATTTCATCAGACTTCTGATATTCTTTCTCATTTGAGAGTGAAGAAGCTGAACAGTTCCATCATTTAATGTGTTCAGGTTTGAAAACTGAGTTGTGAAAAACTGAGTGGTAAGAAATTAACAACTTGGCTGAGCCATCATTTAAACCATGACAGGTAATTCACAATGACTTGAAATGTCAAACTAAGTATTTTTGCACACTGTACATCTCAAACCAGTGGTAGGTGCATGGGTGAGAGCCCACCTGGGGAGCTGCAGACACATTGCAGTGGGCTGTAGCTGTGGCTGAAGGTAATGCACTTGGCTGCTATTGGTCATGCTTCAGTGTTGTCTCTTCCCCTTTCACCTTGCTGAAGATCTGGAGAACATCTTGTGAAGTCTGAAAATAATGATGAGTTTGGGCAGCCATCAATTGATTTGATCCTCTTGGGGAAATACTTTCTTGGCCTCTTAAAAAGCTGGTGGCCAAGTATCTCCATAAAGTCTCTCTAATTTATCGTTCTGTTTGTGAGTGGGTCTCCGTTGGATGAAAGCAGCTCATCTTCAGATGCTTATAAGCACTTTCTTCCTTCTGGTATATGCTTTCTGCTTGGCTTGTGACTCACTTATGACTGGGCCAGCTTCATGCTGGGCCTCTTGAAAGTCCTTTTCTTGTGCCAAAATTCACGGCATTCTCTGAGGAAAGAAGTAAGCAGCTGTGACCCTGAAGTAGTACCCCGTGCTGAATTTTTGTGTTCCTAATAATGAGTACCTCAAAGCTCCATTCTCTGAGCTTGACAGCCCATTCAAAACCTATTTTTTCAAAATCTCTCATCATCTGAACACTGGAACTTTCAAGACCAAAGTTTCACAGCTTTTAGCCCTTTGCTGGTAATGAGTTTTACACGATAATAAAAGCTCCAGCAAAGTAGGGTCTATCCACAATTTCTTCATAAAGTCACTGTAGAGTCACAGATTTCCTTCAGACATTGTCAGCAGCACAAAAGCAGCTTCTCAACAGTCTTTTCTAAATGAACTGTTACCTTAAGAAACAGCTTCTCATTGTTCAGCTTCCCACTTGTTCTTGTATAGTTACTTTTTCTACCCTTATCGCATAGTTTGAGTTCAGCTAAAATCTTGTTCACCCTGTTACAAAAACCTTTCAATGCCATTTCTATTGCCTAGACAGAAACTAGCAGTGGGGAGGTTTTGCAGAACCTCCATGGAAATGTATGATCTTTGCTTGTAAAAAGCCTTCTAAATCCTCCTGTTGTTCATGCCATGGAGGCCAGGGCTGTGAAGGATCTGGCAATAAATAAAAATGACATATCAATCTCACTTGCTTTTCTCCATCTTCTTAGAGGGGTATTCCAGTGTTGAGCCCATGGCTGAGCCCTCTGAAAAGCATTCTAGATGACCACGAATTGTGCTGCATGATGTAGGTAGGTGGATATTTGCTGTAATTCCAGCTACGTGTGTGGGGTTTTTGAGCAGGGCTTCAGATGATGGCAGGAAAAGATGGAAGTATTCTATGGCTAACAGCCAAAGCAGCATGAACATAATGGTTCAGAAGTGCCAGCTGGGGCTGGGGCTGCTCCCTGCAGGGCTGGGGAGGAGAGGACACAATGTTGTCCCACCAGCAGGATGCATTTTACAAGCCCTTGCCTTCTGCTGGCAGCCCCACCTGAGCACATCTGCTGGTTCATGCTGGCACTAAGCTCTTATGTGACTGATGGGACAAATAACTTCAGGAGCCTTGTGAGAAAGCAGTGCTGTCAGCCAAAAGATTGAGGAGACTCATTCTCTTAAGAGGAGGGAGAGAGGTAGGAGTTAGATCTTGAAATACTTGAGCCTGGTTCAAATGTGTGACTGTAGCCATAGCTATCTGGAAACCTGGTTTTATGAAGAAAATGAAACACTGTCATTGCGATGTAAAAATGTTCCTTTCAAAAAAGTCAGCAGCCTGTAAATGGGGAAGGAGTCAGCCCCACGAGCAACAAATCAAAAGGAATGGATTTTATTCTGCCAGCTGCTGATGTCATGAAATAACAAGGAAAAATGCTGTAAACAGTGCTGTTTTGAAACACTGAATCATGGAATCTAACTTTTCTTTTAATTGGACTGTCTGGAGGATGAGCCTTTGCAGTGTTTGAAGTACCCAAGAAAGCTCAAAAGGGAGAAAAAGAATATTTTAAAGCAGCTAATTTGTAACATGGTGCCAGTCTGCCCTTTCCATTCTCCCCATCAACAGAAATTGTAACAGGCTAATTCCTCACTGTAAAATGTTCCTTGTTATTTGTACATCTGAAGCTAATGGCTTCAGAGTAGGAAACGGGGAGAGGGGCTGGTGCTATCAAAGAAAATAACCATCTCATTCCCTCAGAGCAGTGCTGGGAGTTCTGCAAAAGCCCTCACCAAAGGGAGGGGGAAAAGCTCTCTGCTGCCACAGGGAATTTGCCTTTTCTGTTTAGTATTTTCAGTTCTATTGCTTAGAGTTTCAGGAACGAAATTTGGTAAGTAAGAGGAGCTCTGAATTTCTTATTATCTTGATTGACTTGTGTTCACAGCAAAACTGCAGGAGCTTTGTTAGGGACAATGAAGTTGGTACTCATGCCTGTGAGCTCAAGGCAGTTGGTGTTTGCCAAGGACTGGAGAGCCCTGTGAGCACCCACTCGGGCTGTAGGCTGTGGTGTTGACTTGCAGTGTGAGGTGTTCAGCTACCCGTGTCCTTCAGCCTACATCCTGCAGCCCCGTTGGTGAAGAAGGACCATTAAAGGTGCATGAAGTCCATGTGTCCTTGAAGTGCTGCTCCTGAGTGGAAGGTTTGTGTTGTGAGGCCGTGGGGAACAACAGGGGTGCAGAAATTATCAGTAAAGACACGAAAAAAAAGGTTGTTTGGAGGTGTTCTGTTCCTCCTGTGTTGGCTGTTCCACAATTTAGAAGTATTTGAGGTTTTGAACCAAAATATCCCCTGAGCCCCAGCAGCACACAGCTCTGCTGTCCCCAAATCCTGCTGGTCACAGAGGTCTGCAGGAAATGCCTTTACAAGTCTGCCTTAGAGCTCCAGGTTTAATTTCTATTCATTACAATTTTTATCTGTGCACAATTTAGCCTAGCATTGTGAATGTTATTAGCTGCTAGATTTAATTGTCAGGATTTGTACAAAAATGTTGCTATTTGACTAATTAAACTCTGGCCAAGTGCACAACATCAGGCTTTGGGCTCTTCTGCTAATTGCACTGGGCTTTCTACCTGTTAATTTATTTAGATAAATATTATTAAAAGGCTTTGATAATTAACAGCTATTCATTAAATGTGCCTATCACCTGTCACCATTCTCAGATTACATGTTTCCAGACTGGGAGGCTGAAGAATTATCCCATATAACAGCATATTAACATGCCAAGCAGGGCATCTGAAAGAGGGGAAAAAATGAAGGAAAATTTAGTCTCTCTTTAAGGTAGAGCTGTGGTGTGATCAGAACACTGGGCTGGCACTTGGTGGGAGCATGTTCGGCTCTCAGCTCTCCAACCTCATAAGATCTTCTCGTATAGATCACTTTAGTTCTACGCAAGAAAAATCGAGATAATTTCACTTCTTTGCTTTGTTCAGTGGCGCATAACCCTGGGCAGAAGGGCAGCGTGTTGTTTCTGAGACCTTTGAGCATAGCTCAGAAGTGACAAGAAAGAAAAGCTTCAGCTGAGCCCAGGAGGGAGAGCAAAGCATGATGTTGAAGGCTGCTGCTCCTGACTCTGAGCACTGTGTATTTGTTGTGCTGTGCAATGAGGCTAAGATGTTCTGGAGAGCACGCAGCAATCCTCATCTGAGGTGTCTGCCCCCCAGTTCTGTCAGCACGATGCTCTGTGTATGCAGGTGTTGGGTAAGGAATGCACATCCAGTCGTGTGGAGATGGACTGAGATTTCCTAGTGCCAGAGATGCTGTGTAAGGCTTCCCTCATTTTTTAAACTGCATTTTTCCCCTTTTCTAGACCTTAGAGCTTACTCAATTTCCAGCTGCATTATAGCATTAAAATTGTCTTTGGAGTTATTTTTAAATAGATTTAAATCTTGGCTATTAGAATCTTAACAGTAAATGCATATAATGTGGCATAGCAATTTTCTCTGGTTCTGCATCTTAAATACCTTCATATATAGGCAATAGTTTGCACTGTCACTTAAGGAAACAAGCTCGGTGATGATGTATGAAGAAACTTTTCTTGCCTGGTTCCTTCTGACATGTGAGCTTTTTCTTCTTTCCAGCGGCAAGAGCACCAAAGACTTCCTTGACTGATGAGTTCATTCAGGACTTCTCAGAGGTAGGTAGGGAAGATAACTGTTGACTTAACTGATGATCATGGTTGATGTGAACCAAAAAGATGAATGCGTAGCTAAAAATGACATCCCAGATCTTGAAACATGGAGTTTTCTGGGCTGTAAATAGTCTCTATTTAATACCCAAAAAAAAGTGAAGATGAAACTTAGTAATAATTCTTCCTTCAGCAGCAATCTGTCTGCACTGGGATATTTTTATAATCCTCACTATTGATCTTCTAAAGGGCTGTTGTGTTTGAAATAATTATTTCAAAGAAAGATTGAGGAAAAAGCAAGATCATCTTTGCACAAGAGGTTTTTTCATCACCTAAATATATTCATTGTACAAATATCTCCCTCAAAAAGAGGTGAAGATCATTCCCAGCACCCAGGGCTGCTTTTTTGTCTGCTCCATCTGCCAGAAGTTTTGCAGCTGGCACAATTCATTAATTCTGTTCAATCTGTGTTCTCTTAAACCAGCAATGAATGTGACAATCAGCGTGCTGGGTTTTGAACATACGGCTTTCTTTTTAATCTGTGCTACTCATTGAGTATTACCATGCAACACAACAGCGCTTTCCAGGGCTGTCTCTGGAGGAGAAGCAGAGGGGAAGCAGCAGCATATGGATGGTGTGATGGGATCTCCATCTCCTTGGTAGGAAACTGGTTAGCACTGGTGGTGGAGCTCATTGGAATCTGGCACCGTGTTTAGCCGTTGTTACCATTAGCACAAAACCTCTGCTTGTCCTCCAAGCTGTAAATCCACCAGGTGGGTCAGCACGAGCAATGACCATCTGTTTTTGCAGACTCTTGAGTCATGAGAAGTCTGTTTGCATCCAGAAAGCCAATATTGGGAGGTGCTGGCCCCAAGTGGTGATACAAGAAGATGGTGCCATGCTTGAGACATTTCTTGAGCAATGAATTTGAGTGACTCAGTTCTGTTCTTGGCTGCTGGGTTTGGGGTTTGTTGATCAAGTAGCACTAGGAAGGGACCAGACCTATCACCTCCTGAAGGGAAAATCCTGCACCTGCCAAGACTGCCCAGAGTATCTGATCAGAGTGGGAAAGAGGTTGAGAGGAGGGAAGAATCTGTAACAGGACAGCTGGGGAGCCCAGGGAACATGGGCAGGGGTGCAGGGATGAGGAAAAGCTACAGGGACAGTGGGAAATGAACAGGAATAGGGAAAACTGACAAATCCAAGGAGAGAAAAGCACGTGCCAGGGAGAAGCCTGTACAAACTTGCAAGTGTGGATGGATATAAACAGGAAAACATAGGCATTTATGGCCGTCTCCATAACACATTATTACCATTGTTACAACCTTCAAAAGCACACTGCCTACCTCTTCTTATTCTTCTGAAAATTACTGTTTCATGACAAAGCCACAGTCCTACAAAAGCTCCTGATACATAATTCATGTAAGCAGAGAATTCTGTGGGTTGTTTTTTTTTTCCCTTACAGATCTTCCCGGAGGACTCCGGGGAGATCCATTTATCAGGTCCAAAGCAAAGCTTTGTTTTTCCCTCTCATCCTCAACAAAAAGCTCTCAGTAGGTGCCAGTGTTTGGAGCAGCACTGCAGTCTGAGTGTGTGCAGGACCCTGTTGTACTGCCATATTCCTGTCAGCTCTCTGTGAGTGACAAACTGCTGCTGCCTTCATCCCTACACGTGTATAATACTAACAGCCCATTTGCTGACCCTCTTGCATTTTCTTTAAATGGGTTTCAGTAGAATAGAAGCAATGCACACAAATTTTTCCAGGAGAAATAGCAGACAGGTGACTTCATGGAGAAATCTACCCACTGCTTTGACTGCCCTGTACAAATATTTCTATAGCTGCTGGTGAGTTCGTGTCCGTAATGAACTGAGAGCAGCTTGCCAGGATGGGAGCCTGATCCTGCAGTCTTCAGCAAACCAGGGCTTCCCACGGGCATGATGGGGACTGCAAAGACAAGATTTTCAGTGCATGGTCATGCTTGCTGGCTCCATGTCATCCTCCCACCCTCCTCTGCCCCATCCTCACTTGCCCACAACACTGCACTGCCCAGGAAAGCAGTTTTGAGTGTGGTCAAAGTGAAGTGAAATCCCTGCCTTAAATCGCTGCAGACATCTTGCCTTACACTGAAAGCCAACAGCTTTATCCACACTGCCCTGTACAACTCTGATCTGTCCTTCATGTGCCTTTCTCTGCTGCAGAAGGAGCCTTCTATGTGCAGGAATTTTTATTGCATTTATTTTCCCTGCATCCTTTTCATGTACCCACGTTATTTTGTATGCTGCATGGGAAAAACAAAGAGGTTCCTTTAAATAATTATATTCTTTCCTCTGCTAAACATAGATTGGCTTTTTCTGATGGTTATTATTAAACATCATACTAATTTACACTGCTAATGACAGGTTTACTGGCATCCATTGAACTCCTCCTGTCAATACAGTTGAAAAATGACTGTATGTGTATTATTCCAGAAGCCAGCCCTACCGAATTCAATTTGCAGCCTGTTGCCTTCATTGGCATTTCAGCTACTCTTCTGCAGCCAGATAAACCCGTGTGCTGCTGATGGTCTTGTTGCTACAGAACTGGGGGAGGGCTCAGGAAACCTGGATTGAGTTCTGCAGTTCCACCTCGATGGATTTCCTAAGTGCCTTGAGCAAAGCAATCTCTGCCCAGCCTCTGTTTGCAAATAGGAACATAGGCAAGTAGAGACTCCTGTCCCATGGCCTCAACTTCAAGGACCATGGTGGCTTGACTCTGGCCAGCACCTAAGCCCCCACCAGCCCTTTCTTTTATTATTTTTCTGGTTTGGTTTTGTTTGTTGGTTTGGGGGTTTTTTTGTATGTACAAAGATACATTCATTGATTCCTCATTATTTAAATCCTTTTGATCAAGAGCCATTACCAACTGGGCAGGATGCAAAGTGCATCTGTTTTGTGGCTGGCTGTTGAACAATGTGTCATGCTTCCACTTTAAAATCCCAGATAATTAGCTAAGTGTACCCAAGGAAACCCTAATTTACACAAGGTTGCTGAATAATTGTTGCATTCATGTAAAATTAGCTAGGTTGGAGCATTTTGTCTTCTGCCTTTGCTGATACCCTCTGGAAATGTTGGAGATCTGGCTGTTTGCTGAAGACAAGGACCTCAGAGACAGGTAAGACATGACCTTTATGCTGCTGGGGCATGTCCTCTCGCCTCAACACACTGCAGCATCTGCACAGGAGGGAAGGGAGCTGGGGATGGAATATGGAAAGTTTGTGATCATATAATTGACTCCTTTCTCCTCCCTTCCCTCTGTGTGCTGAAACACCTGTAAAAGTGTCTTACCTTCTGCTGGAAATAAATAAGAGAAGCAGTCTCTAACACCCAATTATCTCAGACAGGGAGAAGCAGTTGTCATTAAGATTTTAAGGCAGGCTTCAAACAAGCTTCTGGAAGTATGTCCAAAGTGGAAGCATCAGCAGATGTAGGGTAGAAGGGAACGTGGATCACAGTCATTGACTTGAGAGATGCACGGGGTAATAAAAGAGGTGTTAGCAGATAGGAGATACAGATGAGGGCTGTGGGAAGAGCAAAGCCTCTGAAGTAGCTGTTGATGGAAGGTGGGAAACTGCTTGAATGGAGGTGTTTGGAGTTGTGGTCCAAGGCCACCAGCTTTTGAGGAGGAGACCTGGCATGGCTGGCTGTGAGAGCAGGTTTGCCTTCTTTTAGGGAGGGGGAGTGGGAAACAATGTGTCTGGAAAGCTGTTCTATGGAGGAAATTCAGAGTTTTCCAAAAGTCTTCTTGTTTTCCTCTTGAGCAAAACCAAAGCCCTTCTTGCAGCCTCTCTGCCATGCAGTCAGAGGCAGCCCCACACCAAGCTGTGATGGCTGCACTGGGGCTGGCCGGGCTCTGCACTGGGGTGGAGTCCCATGGAGAAGCCCTGGGCTTGAGCTGCTTGGTGCAATTAATAGGTATTTGATCAGGGAAAGGCTGACAGCGTCTCTGTGGTAAAGCTGTTCATGTGACAGGCAATAAATCTCAACCTGAGCAGAGCTGGGAGCCCTAAACCTCCACCTAAACCCTCCACCACAGGGACAGTGGCTGCTGGTGCTGCCATCTCCCCGCAGGAATGTCCACTGATCTTGGCCAAATCCATGGGCTCAGGCTTGCTGAGAAACCCACGCTGCAGACATAGTCTCAGGAGGTGACCACATACCCTTCTGCATGCCTGCTTTTTAACAGTCCTTTCCACAGAGTGCCCTGAAACCCTGAGTTCTGTCTGAATCCAAGAGCCGAGAACTAATTCCACCCCCCAGAAATCCCACGCTGGCTCAGTGCCAGGTTGTGCTGTTTTGAGCCTTCTCCAAACAACTCCCAGCTTCTCAGAGACTGATCAGGCAGAAAGACAAGACCAGGGCCCCTCTCTGGCTTGCTGTGACCTGACGTACCTGATCCATCCCTGGCTGCTGGAGGCAACCAGAGCAGCTCAAGTGCCTTTTTTATGACACTTGCTTTTCCTGCAAGGGAAGTGACATCTAACTCCTTCTCAGTAGCAAAACCCCCTCCAGAACTCAAGGGCTTTGCTGGAATTGCCAACACGTTCCTATTGAGTGCTGGGAGGGTGGATGCTGGGCAGCAGCACGGCCACGGTTCCCACCGGGCTCAGAGTTGCTGCTCCTCACTACCATCCATCATGACACACGTGTCAGGCCCCAGAGACAGATGCTGAGCGAAGGAAGGGAGGGAGCTGAGAGCTCAGCTCATTTGCTGCAGGTATTTCGAAGCCAGAAGAGCCAGGGTTTCTTTTTGTATGATCAGATTTCGGATGTGTAGGAGAGACCTCGGCACGGAGTGGTGATGCTTGCAGAGGGCTCCTTGCAGCAATCAGAGCTGAGTTAAGGAGGCAGAGAAGGGATAAGGACACCATGTGGATGTGCAATCAAACCCAGTATGTCCAAGGCAGAGAGGGGGCTTTGGCGGTGCTTAATGGGCTGTCCTTTAGAACCACAGTGTTTGCCTCTGGGAGCGACGCCCTCACCCGGAGTGCTTGGAGTGAATTAGGCTGTATAATTTCAGGTTGCCTTTGAGTCAAAGAAAGTTTTTTTGGAGATTAGTTCTTTATTTATTGATGTGTTTTTCTTTTGCTTCAGCGAAAGAAAAGGAAATTTCCCGCAAGATGGAAAAAAAAAAAAACAAGCCACTTTCCATCTTGCCTGTAAAAAGTGCCTCAGGATTTTTATGAATTCCTTGTTACAAATTGCCAGCAAAGTTAATTGGAAGACTGGACAAAAACCTAGATTTTTTTTTTTTTGCTTGTTTGCTTGCTTTATATGAATTCTTGCCCTTGCTCTTGCCTAAGTGCACTCAGTGCCTATGATATTGAATGTGTCCATGTGCAGAATAAAAACAGATTGCTTCTGGAAAGTTGTTTTTTATTAAAAAAAAATGGTAACAAAAATGAACCCTGAATTGCTCAAAAAAATACTTTCATTATATCTTGTTGGCTTAAGGCTGACAGTACCTCAGAGATAGAAAAAAGACAAAGCAGCTCTCCTTTCTCTAATAAAGCAAATCGGAGCAATAAGCAAAGCCAAGCTTTTGTTGTGCCCTCAGCCCTGGCTGGTGGCTGGGACTGAAAGCATCTAATGTTTCATGCTACCCTTTTACTAATTAGGGATTGTCCCTTTCCAGGTGTTGGGATCTGTCCCATGCCAGCACTGGGCAGCCCTGGTGCTTTTCAGAGCCTCCCCTGCCTGTTTGTATCTATATCTCCTCATAGATGTGTGGTACATTTATTAAACACCTCTGCTGGGAGACCACTGGTTTTTCTTCTGGTCCAGCTCTCTCAGAGGTGGAAGAAGCAATGATCCATGCTGAGAACAAACAGGAGGTAACAGGTTCCAACATGCTTTAGTGCAGGGGAATTACAGAGGCATGGCAGCGATTATCATTCATTTAGGGGTAAGGAGGGTGACTCCATGGAAATAAGCCACTGAGGTGAAATCTGCTCCATTATTTTCAGTAAGAGATGTGCAGAGCATAAACAGGTCCATATCTTCAACACGATCAGCAAAACTGTGCTGGAATAATTACTGTGTAATGCTCTGCTTTATTTACAACAGCTCTGGGTGTGTGCTCGTATAACAAACGTCCCCAGGTTTAACAAGTGTCCCCACCTGGGGAGAGGCTGCTGGCCCCGAGCTGCTCATGCTGCGGCTCGAGGGCTGCAGATAGGGCAGTAAATCGTTGTTGTTCCTCAGCTCCTTTCTTGGCTCAGCCCAAAGTTTGTGCAATTTATGTCATCCTTTGGCAAATGGTTTCCAAACACATCGATAAAGCACAGTAAAAATAACCCGTCTCCTTCCTGCTGCCTGATTAAGGTTTTTAGGGTCGGCATTCTCTTAGCTGTGTCCTGTACATGCTGCTGTGCGGTCCTGTTACAGTCAAGCCATTTCAGGGCTGTTTTCATACCAATAAATACAATCATATGCAGGTTGGCTTGGGGCTGGATGGTACCATTATATCCCAGTCGCATTCCTGAATGGCAGCCAAGGTCCTCTGCTGGTAAAGAAAATATATAGCGACAAGTTTAATGACTAACTGAGACTATGGCAAAGGACGTGAGGTGGAAAGTCTTTCTTAGAGCACGTTCATTTTCATGTGAGTACACTGCATTTTAAAATGAAAAGGTTATCAATTTTCCTTATATACTGGAAGGTGTATAGGGTGTGTTTTCTGGCATGAGGGACTCTGAACTTCACTTACTGAGCTGACAGGTCCCTGACTTGGCTCTGCAGTTCAGTGCCCAGACCCTGCTAACGCCCAGCTCACCCCGAGGCACTCCTTGCTGGTGGCAGGTCCTGGGTGGGAGCAGCCTGCCACCCCCATGGAAAAATGCATTTGGAGTGAAAGGGAAAAGAGCAGGAGGACACATGAGGAGGGTGGGAGGAGGTGGAGGACTAAGTGCCACAGTCCAATGGCTGCAGGATTAATGCTCAGCTGCTTTTTGTCTTGCATGAAACACCCAAGAGATGAGGAGTTACAGGAACGGAGCGGTGACTGGACAAGTGAGTAGTGCTGGCAGAGCGAAGGCAAGTGTGTCAGTGGCTTTGACTGAGCACGACTGGAGCTGTCAGCCAGGCACCGGTGAAAGGGAAGAAATGTGGGTCTGGTTCTGCCCCATGAGATGCTGTTGTGAGCCCTGCACCCGTGTGTGTGTGGAGACAGAGCTGGGCCCTGGCACTGCTGCAGGACCTGGTGGGACTGGCATGGGCAGCTGCAGAGAGCATGGAGATGCGACTGCCTGATGGCTGGAAGCCTCATGGCAGGGAGCAAACCAGCCTAGCTCCTGCAGTCTTGGGGAGAGCAGATTCCATCCACGTTTGCCCACCTTGGGGCTGTAGATCTGAGCACAGCAGAGCTGCCTGGGGGGCTGCCGGGCATTGTCACCCTCTCCCACTGCTCCACTCACTAACTATTATTTGGTTGAACAAAACCTTGTAGCACAATCTTCCTTTTCCAAAAATGTGCTGGCTTCCTCTGCTCCTTGGCCTGCTGGGGAGGGAGAAATAGCAACACCCAACTTATCTCCTCTCTGCCATCCACTGGATTAGGCAGCTCTGTGGCAGCTCATGCTGCATGTGCTCTCTGGAAGGGAAATGGTCCAACTTCTCTGATCTCACACAGCATTGATGTGTCCTCCATTATGGATCTGCTCCTTTACCTCTGGGCTCGTGTTTCCAGGACATCTTGGCCTGAGCTAGACACGTGACATTAGCTGAAGTGCCTTGTTTGACATTAGCACGGTTGGTTTTGGGTATAACTTCTGCCAGGTCTCTATTATCTGCACACTGATTACTGCTGTTCACCTCCCTTACACCCAAGCGAGGTGCAAGAGTCCTCTAATCCTTTTCTCTCAGCACATTAGTGTAAAGCCTCATGAATCTCTATTAAATTTGAGAGAGAACATGAAGATAGTTTGCAGCTGCCTTGTTGATTTTATATTTCCTCTCATTGTAGTGCCGTGCCGTGAAGCTGAGAATTAAATGGCTAATAAGGCATCTGCTCCAAGCAGGAGTCTCGAGATTGTGACAAAAACAGTTTACATCAGGGTTTGGGTTATGGATTTTCTTGCCATCTTATAATCATGTTATTAACATCTTTAGAGATACCTGATTAGAGGTTGAGCTTAGCTGGCAGAGCACACAAGTAGGCAGCAGTTGAGACATTGGAGGTATCTCCATGGCTTGGCTGGGTGCTGGAGGTGCCTGGGGCTGGCTGGAGCTGTGGAGCTGGGCAGCATCCGCAGGCAGAGGACCACAGAGGTGTGAGTGCCCAGCTGAATGCTGCTCTCTGCACCACGTGTGATGGATGAGGTGAAGTCTTTGAAGAAATGGACACTGAAAGAAAGGTGAGAGTGCTCCATTTTGTGTTGATGGCTGGAAAAGGCATTAAAACATCTCCTAGCAGCCAACTGGGAGAGCAGTGCCCAAAGAGAAAGAAACCATCTCTAGAAGCAGAAGGTAGGCAATGGCTGAGCCAAGGTCAGGCTTATCCACCATCAAACGATGAGTTGGCTGTGGGCATGGCAAGTGACAGCGGTCCTCTGGCACACCACATGCTTGGGTAGGAGCATCCAGCAAGGACCCCAGAGCTCTACATGCATGAGCCCATCTGCTCATGAGGAAGAGGATGGGCCTCAGTGAGCTGAGGGGAGAGACTCGCTGTTGATTATGGGGTTGTTTCAAGCCCCAAGTGCCTCAGCTGCACATGAAGGCATCAGCAGGAGCAGGATGGTTCTGTCTCAGTAGGAAAGCTCCACAGGCATCTTGGAGAAGAGGAGATGGACTGTCTTATTTTGACTTGGGTACAGATAATTGATACTATTTTTTCCTGACATTTTAAAAAAATATATAGTGTCAGACCTGTCATTTTCATGTTAATTTAAACACCAAGTTCATACTAATTCAATTAATTAAAGCTATAGCTTGATGGAATGGGTCATACCTGTTGTGACTTTGGCCTTTGTTGCTATGATTAGCAGTGCCTTGAAGATAAGTTATTTTTTCAGATGCACTGGGCATTGCTTCTATTGTTTCCTGTTAGAAACTGTTGCTTATTGTGGGGCTGACAAGGTCACTGTGACTGCTACACTGATGTGCCTAGGAAAAAGCAAATATTTCTCTTATCAAGGAAATTGCATCCATTTTCATTAAAATAGCTCTGTCCCACTTAATTAGGACACTCTCATAACTTTTTTTTTTCCTAATGGGCATTTGCTGTAGGCCAGTAACACTCATTTTAAAGAGGAGGTGTAGGTACTAATGCATTGAACTGCCATTAGAGACAAAATGAAGCTCAGCTCAGCGCTCCAGAAATGAGGCCACTTTGGCTTTCCAAGTTAAAAAAACTTTGGCAGCAAGGTAATGATCACTCCATGTGTGAACCAGCGTCTGGCTCTGCTCTGCATTGTTGGTGGCTTTGTACAAAAACCTCCTCTGCTGGGGACTTCTCACCTTGGATGTTCCTTCTGGTGTCAGCTCCTTCCTCCTGATGTCTCAGGTGTGGTACCCAGAGCAGAGGTGCCACTGCAGCTCTGCACTCTGCAGAGAGCAGGCAAACCAAGTGCTTCATGGTCATCCTAGTGATTAAACCTTCATTAAAGTTCACCTTGACCATCTTCAGCCCCTAAATTTTTCCGTACAGCTCTAATTAACTTTTAAATGAAGACTGATCTCTAATAAGCAACTATGTTTGCTGGGTCTTTGGCTGCACTGAGATCACATTGAAGGATATGGATATTTTTATTCTTTTCCTTCCTACCTCCTCAGGCTTAACAGGCAGACTCACCCCAAGTGTAATGTCACCAATTTCAGGGATTAATTACACCCACATTTTGTAGTATAGTTAAAATACCATCCAAAGAACTCTGCAAGAGATTTTCTGCTCTGCCCTAAACCTCTAGTGCTGTGTAAATGAGAAAGACACACGTTTGTACCAGCAAAGACAATTTTGACAGTTCCTGATGGATTGGTGTGATTTGGCACTTCCTTCATTTTTTTTTTCCTCTGCAGTTGAAATTCACTGTTAAAATTGCAATTTGCTATGTTAGAAATCATTCCAATGCACAACATTAGCTCCTGCTTTTGAATTTGAACACTGAGAGGAGGAGGTTGGTGGGGGTTGATTTTGGGGAGGAGACTTGTCTGCTCTCTGCGTCCTGCTTCCTACTCC
This sequence comes from Brachypteracias leptosomus, assembly GCA_013401335.1. Classification (NCBI taxonomy): domain Eukaryota; kingdom Metazoa; phylum Chordata; class Aves; order Coraciiformes; family Brachypteraciidae; genus Brachypteracias; species Brachypteracias leptosomus. The sequence goes on along the minus strand of VYZX01023021.1, from coordinate 382,939 downwards.
CTCTCCAGTGGCTCTCTCAGATGCCTTCAGACTGATTTAAGTGCTGTCAGGCCTTGGGTGGATTATACAGATACATTTTACTCCTATGAAACTCTCAGTATGGAAAGAGCAGTATGTTTGTCCTCTCTCAGCTAGCCAAACATTCCCATCTCTGCTTGCAGCATGCTAAAACTCCTCCTCCAGGCTTTTCTTTCCCCTCTCCTTGGCAAGGGAGAACTACTAAAGCTTATAGAATTGTTTCCAGGACGTAGGAAATTGTAGGATCATTTCCAGCCCACTTCAGAGTGGGCTTTGGGTGAGTTTGTTTTGCTAAAAACCATGGACATTGAGATCTTCTGAATGTAGGGCTGGTCCTACCTTCATCTTCACATGAGACGGTCCTGCTACAAACTGAACCTCAGATGGTGGTTATGCAAAAATAACTAATTGCTGTTCATTGATACTTATATGACCAAATTAAGTCATTGCTTATTGAAAACACAGTGTGTTCTACTGACCTTGAACTTATGCAGAGGTCTAACTTGAAAGGATGGTATGTTATGAGTCTCGGACTATCTGTTGTCTTGGTTTGAGTATCTGTTGTCTTGGTTTTTCAAAGTGGCTACAAAATGTTTTCCCAGTAACCTGGCAGCAGTGTGCTCTGCAAACACTGTGCAAGACCCTGTCTGCAAAAACCAGAGCTTTTGCTGGATTCTTACCCTGGATCTCCCAATTCTATACTTACCCATGTGTCTCATGCTGCTGTTAGCTCCACAAGACCATCGATTCCCTCTCTCTTCTCAGTCCAGAGTCTCTGTGTCATGGTTGTGTCCCCTGAGATGGTGGTTCATGCTGCAAGTCCAAGATGGTTAGTCACTTCACTTCCATTTCCAACATCTAATTCTGCCTTCAACAAGCTTGGTCTTCACCCCTTCCCCTTTGCTCCCATCGTGTTAGTGTTAACCACCTTCCACGTCTTGTCCCTTTTGGTTTTAACATGCTCAGATTAACAATGACCATGTTCAGTGAGTGGGAAAGAATACATATATTCCACTTGACTTTGCTAGTGCTGTTCGGGTCAATGGGGAGAAATTTTTCCAGTGGTAAAGGGAAAGGCCATTTAAAAATAAAGCTGTGACAGCCCATGCTGCTAACACATGAACTGGAAGGATGAGTTCATTTGGGGATTGTTAACTCCCCTCCAGAAACACTTCGCTATGTGTTTCTAATCACAGTAGGTATGGGTTTGGCCCCAGCAACTCTCAGAGAGCAGTGTGATGCTGGCGACCAAGCTGAAGAGTAATGGAGAAGCTGATGGCTTGTGGGGCTTTAAAGCACAGGAGAACCCAGTTTCCAGCTCTGCTGCTAAACCCTGGGCTGATACCTCAGTCTGGGGGAGTCTTTCCCTATAACAGAGCCAAACTGAGTTCTGATCATAGTAATGCTCCATTTCAGCACCAAGATAACAATAGGATAATTAAATATTTTAAATGGGTGTTTGGTCTTCTACCTTCACCTGACTTCAAGTCCATTTACCCTGTCAGATCAGCAGTGATTTTTCAAGTCATTTTTGAAGCAGAAGCAGCTACCTTGTCTCCTAGGAGAAGCCACAGGAGCTGCTGAGAAATCACAGGCCAGATGCACAGCAATGTTATTCAAGAAGCCAGCTGTGGAGTTAATCTGGGAGGCTGCCAATCCTCATTCAGCTTATGCTGAGGAGATCCATCGAACCTTCCTCGGTGAGGATGTATCAGCCTTGCTTCACGGGTGGAAAGCCCAGAGGGCAGAGCCCACCACCTCTTGGCTTTGGTGATGGCCTCTGCCTTTGCAGAGGCTCCCTAAAGCCAAGCTTGTTTGAAAGCTCTGCCTATTTATTGCTCTTTTCAACACAAAGCAGGTTTTTTACAGCCTGTGACACACCTGATGGGGTAGGGCCATGGCCAGGGTCATGTTTCTATCCCCTGCAAGGCAGGTACTCTTTCTCCTTTCCCTTGCAGTGTGCAGGCAATGGCCCCAGGCAGGGAGCACCCAGCTCAGGGGAGCACAGAGGCTCCCACAGCCACCCCACTGTGCCAGTGGCTGAGCCAAGACTGGAGCTGAGGAGACAACAGGACACCTCTGATGGAGCAGAGAGCTCAGCTGCTTTGCCCTGGTAAAGATCTAGTTTATTCTTTTAGTGACATAAAGACAGGTGATCTCCTCCTAGACTTTGGGATCTCCTTGCTGCTCTCTGTATCTGTTTCTCCTGCCTCTTCCCCTTCCCACGCTTGTGTTATGTTTTTATGGTGTAGGATGTTAAATTACACAGTAGAAAATCATGAGCTGGCTGGACCAGGGGCAGCAATTCCAGAATAAAGCATGAAGGGCTGAAACTTGTACAACGCTGCTTACCAGCCTGATAAGGACATCCTGATAGTATCAGGTGAGGGGGGCAAAATGGAGTGGGGCATGAAATCCACGTCAGGCACAGCCAAGAGTCATTGATGAGGCTGGCTCAAGATGGACAAAATGCTCTGTGACTGCCCCTGGGATAATCAAAAGGCTCCTTCTGCTCAGCACCAGGGGAAAACACCCACCCAGCCCGGCTGCATCTCTTCAGGTGTGCTGGGAAAGGGAGGGGAGAAGAAGGCACGATTCAGCCCTTGTTCATATTGCAGGAACAATTATAAAATGCAAATATTAGGAGCTTGTCTCTGCCACACGAGGCTCGGGAGAGCAGTGAGAGCTGCAGCCTGTACCCGGGTACCACCCGGCGCTTCTCCCCGTGGAACCACAATGTGATTGCTCAGGCTCTGCAAGGTGGCGGTTGCTGGAGCTCTGGGGTGTTGCAGCAGCTAATAAAGGCCAGGACAAAACCTCTTAGCTCCCGATCTGGTTTGCTGGTCACGACCTGGCTGACTGGGCTGTCCTGGAACGTGGGGGCCACTTTGTCTCTCCCAGGGTGCGTGGGAGCAGTGCAGAGGCTGAGACACTCCTTTAACTGCTACAAAACAAAACACACACCCTCCCTCCTAGAGTCCTGCAAAGCCCATAGAGGAAGGGATTAGAAGAACCTCCAACACAACTGACCTGTGCAATTAAACTCCACTTTGGCCTCACTCCCAGTGGTCAGATTTATCACAGTCATTTCCCCGCCTCTGCATGTGTTTGCTGCTCACACTGGGAGCAGAGATGCCAGGGCACCCAGAGGATGCTCAGGACAGCTGAAGATCCAAGAAGATATAGTCTGTGGCCAGCTCAGAGTCTTTGAGTGGTCATGCATTAAATAAGATTTGTACCTGAGGTACCTGAAAGTCTCATCAAATAGAACCTGTTGACACAGGATTTCCAATTTATGCCAAAGTCTCTGAATTTAGCCCTTAAACTTCAGAGTATCAGACTGATGTGCCCACTCTGAGGATGGCTCAATGACACATTACACACCAGCTTGTCTCTTGCTGCTTTACAATAGCGTTCAATGGGATTTAAATTAGCTTCAGCACTCTAATCGTGTTGTTTTTATAACGGCAGCCAGATAAGTCCCAGGCGTTGGTTATGTAGCCTCTGAGGGAAAGAGATTTCAGATGTGTTCAGCAGAAATGCACCATGTGAGCCATGGTTATAATTTCATTAACAGAACGCTGCTCAGTTCCTACTGGGAGTTGGGGCGACACCACATCACTCTCTATAGGGGATTATCATTATAATGGGGATCAAGCCCTTCCTTGTGCTCGCTCTGCTCTCCAGCCCGCAGGAGGATGAGCTGTCAGAAGATGGGGTTTTCAGACCTCTAGCCCAGGATTTGACCCCCACGCGAGGCTTTTCAGGAAAGGCTGAGTTCTGCACAGCCCCTGCATGGGGATGCAGTGCTGCCATCAGCTCAGGGGTGGGACAGTCACTGATGTCCTCTGGAGTGAAACCCACCGGGCTCTGGCACCCTGTACTTGGTGAAGGGTTGCTCCTGTCCTGACCAGCCTCCAGCAGCAAGGCCAGACCTACAGCCATGGTCAGACTGGATATGCTGGAGGGTGTTTTCAGTGGGGCATCGGTGGGATGGTGTGTGGGAGGTGAGGAGCTGAGTACCAACTTGATGGACCTGCCACCCCTCGCTGTCTGAGGCCCGTGAACTTTCCTGAAACCAGCTGTCCCATGGTGGGACTTAGTTCTGCAATGCCTGAGGCATGGCCCTTGCAGGACAGACATTCACAAGGCTCTTGGACACACTCTGGTTGAATTTGGGCTGCTCACAGAGCTAAGAAGCCAAGATTTACTGTCTGGGCTCCTCCAGCACCCTGGAAACCTTCCGGTCCCCTCCAGCCACCTCTTCCCCAAGCCCAGGGTGCTCATGGGACAGGTGGGTGATGTCCTGGGGTAAGGGAAGCAGGGTGGTATCTGTGCAGTGCAAGACATGGATGCTGCCCAAAGGAGACACAAGTTCTGGCATTTAACACCCCGTCTGCTCTGCAGAGAGGGAAATGCAGCCCCAGCATGCTGGAGCTGTACAAGACTGACATTTCCAATAGCCCTGGACACCTCTTGCTCAAATTATTATCCCTGGCTGTGAGCACCAGGCTGAGCATTCACAGCGTGCATCCTGTGGGAAGCCTCAAACTTCGCAGTAGTATCCCTGCATGTATGGGGAAGACGTGCAAAGCCTGTGCTCAGCGGGCAGGGGAGCTGGGACAGCCCAGATGAGGTGGCCCCTTCCCACAGCCACCACACCAGCAGCTTCCCACAGTCCTGCCAGTGCCACCAGCCTGGGGATATGAGGACAGCAGTGGGAAGAACAGGCATTGATGTCTTCTCTGGCAGAACTGCACCAAAACTGGCACACACCCCTCAACAGCAATTTCCACAGGTACATTCAACCTCCGTTCCACACAAGTGATGGGCACCGACTGCACCACTGCAGTGCAGGAGGGAGGCAGGAGCTTTCCTCTGGTCTCTGGTCCTGGGGCAGGCTGTGCACACATTTATACACTTGTAACCCCTGTGAGAGCAGCAGGGCTCCAGAAGGGGACAGGGACACACGTGGGTGGCAGCAAGCCCAGGGCACGAAGCTTTCTTTACGTTTTACTATTGCTTTTTCAAGTATGCTGAGTTTAAACGAAGTTTCTCTGGGATTTCTCCTGGAATTCCACTGTTTCTCCAGCACTACGGCACCATTTCAAGTCCTTTTCATGTACAGGAGCCCCCAAGGCAGTTGGTTTTTCTGAGCAGATTTCTCACCTTATCATTCACTCCCATGGTTCATTTTCTCCAGCTCGTTTCATGCATTTCAGCTTGAAACACAAGATTGAACTGAACCTGCCAGGGACTCACGGGGGGTCATTTCCCCAGGAAGGAGCTGGCCTCAGCTGCAAAACCAGAGCTGAGCTGTGTCTGGTGGCATTTCCCAACTTCCAGCAGTGCCAGGCATGATGTGGTGGTTGATACAGTCTTTGCCTTTGGGATATCTGACTCCTCACAATTGCCTCTGGCTGCTCTGCAACTGATGGATGGAATCTCATCAAGGTTGGTGTCCCAGCTGCTGACCTCTCCAGCTTTCCCCTGCCTGGGAGCTGTCTTTTTCCTCTCCCGAATAAAATCCTTTAGGAAGCCAAACTTTTAAAGGCAAGCTATAAATCTTGACTCAATCCTCTTATTTCTCCAGAAAAAAATAATACATTGAAATATAAACGTGCCAAATATCATGGAGTTTTCTTGCTTTTGCCATGCTGTGCTGGCAGAGCTGCTGCCACTTGGAGCTCCCCAGCAGCTCTCTTGGGACCTGGGAGACTGCACCATCCCCAGCTCCAGTGGGACCTTCCCCAAGGGAGCCCCTGCACGTCACCACCCTTGGGGCTGGGATTGTGCTCTCCAGCCCCAGCCAAATTCCCCACCATGAAGCTGTGACTGAATTTCTCCATCCATAAAACACAGCGACCATCCCTTACCCTCCCATCCATTGCAGAGTCCTGTGGTCTACACAAGGAGGACACATCCCAGAAAGGACCAAGTTTTAGCCCCATGTGTGCCAGGTGAGCTGCTAAACACAAGCCCAGCAGGAGCCTTGCTCTGATTTTTAAACAATGAAGCCATACATTTTTGGTAGAACACCCCAACCACCTTAAAGTCTTTTTTTTTTAAATGAACAGCTCAAAGCATGATAAAAAGCAGAAGGGAAGAAATTGGTGCCCTTTTCTATCTATAGATAGTCTTCAGCAATTTTGTTTAAAAGCAGCATCAGTCTCCTAACACTCTGCAGGTGGAGGCCTGTGCCCCACAGTAAGATCTTTAAGCTACATCCACCAGTTTGCATGCTTGGGGGTGAGGATTTGTAAGGTCTGGGATGTCTGATTGCTTAATACAGAGGAGCTGGGGCTGGGAGGCAGCTCAGGGAGAGTGATGGGATCCAGCTGCTCAGGGGTGGAGGGAAAAGCTGCTGAGGGTTCTCAATAAATGGCTCACGGTGGGTGACTGGTTCTCTTACACCATCTCTACCTTGGCTGCCTGAATCCTGCCCAAAGAAAGAGGTGTGGAGCACACGTGGCTTGGAGATGTGGAGAGTGTGTCTGAGGGCAATGGCACAGGTAAAGCTAAGCATGTGTATTGTGTAATTTCTATGGGTGCGTCCTGGGTGAGCTGGGAAAAGGGAAAAGTGGGCTGGAAGTGCAGTTGTTAAGGGATTAGGAGGTGAAATGGCTCTGGTTTTTCAGGCTTTTTTTTTTTCCTAGAATTGTGGAGTCTTCCTTTAAAAAAAACTTCTAAGAAAATGACTGATGTTTAAAAAAACAAAATCTTTTTTTGCAGAAGTTTCTCCAGCATCTAACTCTCCCAGATAAGAGAAAACCTTTAATAACTGCTTTTTTAGCATTTGGGGTACCTTTTTTCTGTAAGCTCCCCACTGAGTTTCAATGATGTGTTTCTTGTATTTGTTGTCACTTGATTCTTCCTGGGGTTTAGTCATTGGCTGCTGCATCAGTGACAGACCCAAAGGCTGCTCCTTCCCTTGAGTGCTCCAGTGGAGTGGAGGTTCTTCCCCCTGCTTGAGGATGGCCATGTTCGAAATGAGAGGTATCTTGATTAGGAACAGAGAATCACAGAACATTAGGGGTTGAAGCATAGGCTGGGATGACAGGGCCATAGCTCTGCCAAGCCAAGGGGCACCTGGGTGCTGAGAGGTGGCGAAAGCCCCCATGTTCCACCACCACCTCCTTTCTCATTTCTGATAAACTAGAAAGATTCTGTCAGGGCAACTTTATCTTCTGCTGCTGGGTGCCCAGGGTGCTGCTGCCAGAGGGTCACCCTGGGCTGTGAGACACATTTCCTGCCTTAAACCCCTCCAGATCAGTGAGTGCCATGTCCCGTGTACCAGCCTGGAGTAATTCCCATTTCTTTGCCTGCCTGAGGGTGTGTTTTTGTGTCATTTACCTGCACAAATCTCCTACAAAGCAGTGGGGCTGTTCTCATTCTCTTGGTTACTGGTGTCAATAAAAGGAGACTTCTCTCTGCTGCTTTTGAGAGAATTTCCAGCTCTTATGCAATAGCAAAATTTTTCATCTCCCTTGCTTGTGGCTGTAAAGGTGATGGGGGCTATGAGGAAATGGAAAAGCCTTGAGAGGGGGGAGTGGAAACAGGAGAAAAAAAATCCAGCAGCAGCAGAGAAGCAGCACTGCAGTTGTTGGTGTAAGGCAGGACCCTGGGGTGAGGGATGCTCTGTGCCCCTGGCTGGGTAGCTCTGGTTGTGGTGGAGATGAGGAGGCTGATGGGCAACAGTGCCCTGATACATCCCAGAGTGATGTGAGATGGTGGAAGGTGCTGTAAATCCGTGGTGTCATAAATCTGTGAGCAAGGAGCTGCTGTTTGGCTCCTGACTCTCATAAAGTGCCCGTAGCTGACTTGGAGCACCACTTGCTGAGTTTAAACACTGCAGCAGGCCCTGCAGGAAGCTAGTTCAGAGAGTTCCTCCTTTCCATGGCTTCCTCATGTGCCTCTCCCTCTCCTGGTCGCTGCCTGGGAGGAGGGTCTGGTTTTCCTCTGGCTCCATCTCCCCCACACGAACAGCCCCTGACTTGGGCACATCCACAGCCGAGAGCAAAATCCTTCATGTGCTCAGTGTCCCCTGAGCTGCTCCTGCCTCTCCAGCAGCATCTGCCTGCACTGTCACCTGTCCCTCTGGGACACTGCTGCCTCTAAATCCCACCTCCTCCCTTCCCACCCACGCAGAGTTTTTGGGCCCAAATATCCAGAGATGAAAATAACCTGGATTTGAGAGAGTTCCAGAAACTGCTGAGCATCTGACAAAGCCAAAATGTGTTTTTCACATGGGCTAAGCTTGGGGATAGCTGGTGTGTGAGCCATGGCAAACGTGGGGACATCTAAAGCACTCCTAAATGGTTTAATAATGCTGCAAGTATGCTCAGCTGGTCCTTTTATTTGGATTTCTTTTTCTGTGACATAAATCTGCTCCCTGAAGCCCCAGAGCTGCTCTCACCACCTTGTGGTGAGACACAACATGGCTTTGGTCAGCACAACGTGTCTTCCCATCCGGAAGGGGCTGGGAAGAGCAGCAGCCCCTCTCCAGCAGGGTGGTGGGCACCCATGGGGTCGTGTCTTCTGCTGCCAAAGGAGGCCACCCAGCGGGGTCTGTTGTGTGCACCTCTTTCCCCTTGGTGCAATGGTTTAGAGAAGAGACAGTTTCTTGTTCTCCATGGGGATTTGGTGTTGGGATTAACACCAAATTACCAGGCTGCCTTCAAGCAGATTGGTGGCATGTGGGAGTCACTCGCTGTCTCTGAGGTAGAGGGGCTGTGGGGTGGTCTTGGGGGCATCACCTGGTGAACTTCAGCCTTTTGGTGTTTGGAAAGGCACAAAAGCTCTGCTTAGTGCCTGTAAGTTCCTGGCTATAACCCAGCCCCACTTTCATCACTGGGACAGGCTGTCCCTTCCTCTTCCTTCATAGTGCTGTCCATCCTGCCTTCTGATTGTACCTTTGGTATGTGTTGGCTAATGGCACCATGCTGAGGTTGTGATGATGCTTCTGCTCATGGTTACTCAGTGTAAGCTCGTTCCAAGTGTTTCACTTGTTGTGTCATGGGGAACAAGGCTGCTGAGACTGAGCCAGGTCCCTGGAAACTCATGGGCTCAGGTGAGCACCAGCAAATCTGCAGATCGGTTGGTCTGGTGTATCCAGACACCCCATGTTTGCTAGTGAGTGATTTAAGAGGAACAAAGGAGAAATGACTATCAACGGCTAATAATTGGACAAGCCACAGGGGTTTTGGTGCTGGAGATCTCAATTTACCAACACAATACTACCTAAGGAGGCCAGTGCTCACTGGTGTTCAGCTCTCAGTATGGGGCTAATCACTTTGTGGAGTGCAGAGCTGCTTTGCTCCTGTGTAAAACAGCACTTCCAAGGCACTGCTCCTCTGAAGCATCCTCAGGGCTCCAGAAGCCTCCCGCTTGTTATTTTGATACACAATGGAAATATTTGTGCTTTTTAGTTGGCTGCAGTCAGCCATTTGAGTTTATGGCCCATTTGGGAAGGTGAATGCCTTCTCCCAGCTCTCCTCTTTAACCTCTCTTCAATCTCTCTGCTGATGGCACATTCAGCAGCTCTTTCTACTGCCCACAGGCAATTGCTGCTAAAATTATATATCTTTTACTACGACCTTTTGAAACGAATGGTTCTATTTTAACTGTTAAATCTTTGTGGCTGTCCTTTAAGCATGATAATGAAGGGGAAGTGTTTTGTTTTGGCAAAGTTATTTAAAAGCAGGGGGAACACAAGAAATTATCTTAGTTTCTCTGGTTATCATGAATGGTGGGTGTTTGGAGTTTTCTACTAGTTTCTGCAGATGAAACACTCTGTCACTCCCTGTTGATACAATGCTGTCCCTTTCCCCCTCTAATGGACCACTTGCCTCTCTTGGCACCAAAGGGGTCTTTTCTAACTTTAAAGCCTTTGCAGTAGCCCCTGTGATGCTCTGCTTTTGAAGCAAATATCAGAGCAAAACAGACAAGCAGGACATGGTGAAGTTTAAAAATGGTTTTATATGTTCTCAAGTATTTGTCCTTAGGCAAGTCTCTGGAGCAGGAGGTGTGATGGTGCAATGAATGTCAAATCAGTCCTCTACAGGTCTCTTATTTTCCAAATTGCTTTTTTTTTCCCTTTCTTTTTGAAGGCTAAGGAAATGCTATTTCTTTTTTTTTTTTTCTTCCACAGGAAAATCTTGTCAGAGGGATACAATAGCTTTCCCACATCTAGTACCTGTGTGCAGAGCATAGGATGTGAATGACAGATGTCAGGAGATCTGCTTTTTTAACCAACAACTCTTATCCTCCCACAGTACCCAAGATGTTCCTGATCCCACAAGAAATATGTAAAGATCAGTGAAACTGATTTGCATTAATTACATTCTGATTTCTATTCCTTGGGTGATTTCCCTCTTCCTTTCTCCAAGTTAATCATAGCATGGTCTAGACTTGGCTGGTGGTCTTGGTGAAGCATTTGAAGTCACCTGAGGCCAGCAAATTTCAGGGGAAGGGGGCCTTTGATTGCCTCAGTGCTGTATGTCAGACTGTTCAGCAGCTTTTTTTCTTCCTTCTACTTTTGTTGTTTCTGTGTTCAACCATCTCTACCCACTCCTTAACTCCAGCTGCCCTTGGTGCAAGAGAGACCAGAGGGTTCCTGGCTGGTGACCTCTGCTGACATGTAGGGTCATGGCAGAGTTGATTCATTCCATATTTTCTCTGCTGCTGCATTACCCTGAGCAGGTCCCCCCCAGAGGCAAGACTGGTCATGACCCTGGCCCAGCCCTGTGCCTGCTGCCCTCTGAGCATCGTTGTGGAGGAAGAAGACAAAGCCCCGTTACGGGCATTGTCTGAGTGACTGCGAAGTGCCGCTAACTGCAGGAGCCACCAACACACACAACCCCGGTGCTGAACTGGCCTTCTCGCACAAATTAAATTACAAGTAGGAATAAGCCTAATTGTAACAGACAGCAATTAGTGTGGCTTTACCATCAGGAGACAGCAGCTCATGCTGGGCAGGGGAAAGCTGCTTCTAGCCCCTGGGAGGGGGCTTGTGTGCACTGAGAGCTCCTGGGGGATGGTCCTGGTGGGATGGGAGGGGTATGGGGGACAATGTGCATGGCTGTGAGGCAGGAGGTGGGTATTTAAGGTGCTCTGATGCAGCACCCCCGTCCCAGAGCCCCCATGTCCGTGCACACTTCTGGCTGCTCCCGCACATGGGGTGCAGCTGAGCAGAGCATGGTCGGCCACTGGTGTGGGTTGGGACCCGGGCATTTCTTGGCAGTCAGTGGATCTTGGACCACAGACCATGTTACCACAATAACTGAACATCTTGTGGTCTGTCCTGTATCTTCCTCAGGAAGCCTCTGAGAGAAACATGCTGCTGCTATCAGATCTAGGTAACTGGGGGCTGCTGGTTGTGCCCAATATCACATGGCACCTCCAGGTCAAAGCATTACCTCCTTGTCTGCCTTCTCTGTCCTGCTCCCAAGCAATGTAGCTGCCTGTTCAGGACACAACAGGGACAATAAATGAGTGGAGCTGGACAGTTTTGAGCCTCCTGTCCACTGACAGCTGTCTTCTGATAGTTTGGATGTGATGAGTTCAGGTCTGAATCACTCAGCACTGAGAATTTAGAAACCCCAAACTCAATTGACTGAGGATTTGCAAGAGATAGACCCTAGTCTCCTTCTTCAAGATTTAATAACTTGGGGAATTAGTGGTAAAGTATTAGACAATTTTAAAATAACAAAACATTTCTCTAGTGAAGCTTAAAAAAAAAAAAGGTGTTTGATTGTACTTTGATTAAGCACCGAGTGAGATTGTATATAAAACATCCCTTTGGACATCTTGCTGCTATAAGCACCATAATAAAAGTTTGGTTTATGTAACAGCTTGCAATCTATGTAATGCACTTTAGTCTGCAGTGTGGCCATACAGCTGAGCTGGGCTGTGATTGCCAGGAGCTGTGGTAATCTGTTATTCTGAGGACACAAGGGGTAAATAAGAGCTCTTCTGTAAAGCAGGGAGACTTTGCAGTAAGACCTTTAATAGAGCAGCGAGATTTTTTTGCCATATATACCTGGGCATCATTGCAAACAGGAAGATTTACTGGTAGCTTCAAGCCAGAAGGTTCATAAGCAATTTATTTCCAAAGCACTGTGCTACTGCATATGTTTGTTCTTGGTCAAGGAAAACCATTTGGGTTTTCTTTTTTTTTTTTCCAGTTTTGTTGCTGTTCTATCTGCTTCAGCTTCTAATGTTGTAACTAGCTGCTTAGGATCCAGGGAGTAGAAAGGAGTCATTAAAGTAGAATCCTCAGAATTAAATTCAAAAAGTTGCTTGACAAATGTTTTTCACATACCTCTGACACACAGACACATCCTTCCAGTCTGAATGGGGTTTCCTTCACCCTTCATCAGTTCAGGGGAGAGCAGAGTAAGAGGAGGATGTTCCTCCTGGGTCTTTGCCTTGTTTCCAGTAGCAAAGCCTTCCTCTTCCAACACAAGCCGCTTACTTGTGACCTTGGTGGAAACTACTATGGGCAAGAATAGTGACAAAGGCAAAAAAAAAGAATTTTGCCACCAAGAAGAGGTTTCATAGTAAGCATTTGCCTTATTCAGCTGACACTTTCTCTGCAGACTTCAGGCAGGGAGGAATATGAAGCAGGTTAAGCTTTGCTTTGGCTGTAGTTTTGCTGAGAAGGTCTAGAGGAGGCTGTGGAGAAAGAAGCTTTGCAAGTATTGATTTGTCTGGGTTTGATGCTCTGGAATAGCTCTGCTGGAGAAGTGAAGGGTTTTCCCGTTAGGGCATGAGCAGGGAGGCTCAGCAACTCTGGCAGCTGTCCTTAGGTTGTGTTCAGCTCTGTTAAGGTCCATGTTAGCTTTGTGGGCAATGTTTTTCTGAGACATGAATTGTTTATAGCAAGAAAAAGCCCTGAATTGACAACACTGATTCCAAAATATCCTTGGGTTTTGCTGATGTTTGGAAACAAGCTCCATGGTTGCCAGCTGGGCTTTGTGACCAACTGGCCAGGGAAAACTCCTGCACATGCAGTTTGTTGAGCTATGAATCCAAATGTGTGGCTCAAACACGTCTTAAAAGTTCTTTGCTTACTGAAGAAAAAGTTGAATTTGAAAGTTCAGGCACCTAAATCCCATTACACAGAGTAAGCAGCTGGGACTGCATCTAGAAGAATGCAACAATGACCTCATGGCTGAGAAAACTGAACTCAACGGGGAGCAGGGAATAGTCAAACCCCATTTATTAGGGACTTCAAGGAACTGGCAAGATGTTTGCAAGAAAGGTTGGGCAGAGGAAGAATTTTGGAGTATACCAGGAAGAGGAACAGTGCAGAGAGCAGAGCAAGGACCTGAGATGAGGGAAAGCATCCCCAATGCAAGATGTGCTGTTTGCAGGCAGCGGGTACCATAGCACAGCATGGAGCTGAGCTCTGTCAACTCCTCACCCATGGTCCTGTGATGGAAAGTGTTGCAGCAAAGCTTTACTGACCTTGCCAGCAAAATCCCCCACATGTCTGAGCCAAGACTCTAGAAAGGTTGCCAATCAACATGTCATCTGTTGAAAGAAGATATATGGCTAGATTTAATTGATGAGATGTTCTGCCATTACTGAAGTGCCTATCTGCCTCTGTAGGGTACAGTGTAGGTGTGCATATAATTGATTGCTGGCTTTTGATGTGTGCCTGTTGTGATTTAACCCCAGCTGGCAGCTGAGCCCCATCCAGCTGCTCCCTCACTCCCACCCCCTCCTTGGAATGGGGGAGAGAAGCAGAAGAGTAAAAGTGAGAAAACTCCTGGGTTAAGACAGTTTAAGAGGTAAAGCAGAAGCTGTGCACACCAGCAAAGCAAAACAAGGAATCCATTCACCACTTCCATGTCAGGCAGGTGTTCAGACAGCTCCAGGAGAGCTGGGCTCCATCACACAATGGTGATGTTGGAGGACAAACATTATTACTCTGAATATCCTCCCCTTCCTCCTCCTTCCCCCAGCTTTATATGCTGAGCATGATGTCCTATGGTCTGGAATATCCCTTGGGTCAGCTGGGGGCAGGTGTCCCAGCTGTGTCCCCTCCCAACTTCTCATGCACCCCCAGCCTGCTCACTGGTAGGATGAGGAGCAGAAAAGGTCTTGACTGTGTAAGTGCTGCTCAGCAATAACAAAAACATCCCTGTGTTATCAACAGTTTCCAGCACAAATCCAAAACATAGCCCCATACTGGCTACAGTGAAGAAAATGAGCTCTGCCCCAGCCACGACCAGCACAACACCACAATTTGCTGTATTCCTGACTGACAGAAAGCACAAACACTTATTATAAAAACAGGTCAAGGTTTCACAGTTTTCCTAAGACAGTCAGTTGTATTTAAATAGTGCTAAAATAAGTACTTTTTTTCCCCCATGGAAAACACCATCAAACGCTAGTTCATAGCTTTTAATGTGATGGGGTTTTGTTTGTGTGTTTTTTGAGGTTTTTGGGTTTTGTTTTTTTTAAAATAAAGTGATTGTTCTGTTTAATAACCTCTGGATTTCTCTTCGTTGCTTAAACAAGACTGTGTGTGAAAGGACATTGATGTTATTACAAAGCAATGGGATCAAAGGTAGGAATGCTACTAGTGAAGAGAATTACACTCCAGTCTGCTTTAGCACATCAGTCTGGCCCATCCTTCTGCCTGGCTCATTACTACAAAATCCGTACTGAGGCTTTGCTGTGTTGGGTGAAGCTTGCAGCAAAGCCAAGCCTGGAGAACATGTGCCTCTTTTTGTACTGTTTTATAATTCATGGGTGTTAATGCCTTAAATGCTGTGCTGTGAGAAGTATAGGATGCAGCAGGGAGGCAGAAGGGGCTGGTGTTGTATAATGTGGTGTGTCCTTGCTTGGTGGCAACGTGGCTGTGAGGTGAGTAATTAGATGCTGTAGCCATCACTGAAGTTACTACAGTGCCAAGGGACTCCAGCAGTAAATTAAGGAGACCTTGTGTTAGGTGCCTCACAAAATTGGAAAAAAAAAGAGCTGTCTTACCCAGGAGAAGACCCAAACCAAGGTGTGACTACAAGCAAGGGAGATGGAGAAACTGTGAAGTGATATTGCTCAACTTTTTTGGAGCATAGTTGTATTGGAAAAAATACACCCCGTGGGGTCCTGATCTTATAGAGTATATTCATGGGTAAAGGGAGGGTAGTACGGCTGACTTGGGTTTGCTTAGAAGGAAAAATCTCCAGGCAGAAGGGGCAGCATGGAATAAAGAGTGAGCAGGATTTTTTGAGAGCCCAGCAAAGGAAGAGAGGCTGGTTTCCCAGCCAGCTGGGGGAGGGAGCTGATTTCTTGGTGCTAAATGAGTAATAAAAGACAAAGCAGGGTTGTCTGTGAAAGCCTTTGAAACAGAGATAAGCAGTTTATGTCTGATCTCATACACGGAATTCAGCAGAGACATGGCCAAAGCAATAGGCTTGGGAAAAGACCTCAGAAACAGCATTTGATACAGATACCTGCAGGAGCATGATTGGCAGCGGGAGATAAAAGGGTTTACAGCAGAGGAGAAGCAAGATGGGGGAGAGCTGTTGCAGCTGTGTGGGGAGCCAGGGAAGGTGCATTTTTTTATGTGTCATGTGGGAGAAATCTGCAAGATTTAGACCTTAGAGTACATTAGAAAGATCTAAGCTGTGTTGTTACTGGACTCAAGTGGGATAAATTCCAAGGGGAGGTGGTTATAGTGCTGCCTTGGCCTGTGGAGCTGGAGCTGGCAGATGGATGTCCATGAGATGCTGGAGATCCTTCGTGCCAGGGTGTGATGATGCAGAGAACAGGACTCTTGTGGCCAGGAGCACTGCAAGTGTCTCTGCAGCATCGCTCCACCCCAGAGCCCTGCCCTGCAGGAAACTACCGGTGTCCTCACTCCTAATTTTGGCTTCCCTCCTTTCATATAAGGTATCAAAGAAATGTCAACAGGTTGGTTTTTGAACCAGAGAACAAGTTAAAAAAGCTGTATACTCCCAAGCCATCTGTAAACACCCTGTTCTGCTTCATTTTCACTCATGCAAAAGAAAAATTTCTAAACTTCCCATAAGTAATACTTAACAATTGTAACTAGGTGTCTACTATTGGTCTTGGAAGATAAATTGATTTGTTTGGTTGGTTGGTTGGTTTTTTTTGCTATCATTGTTCACCCATCATTCCTAAAATTATGCAAGCAAACAAGTAGCTTCTGGGTGATATGAATTACAAGCAAGCAAATTAGATTCCAGTAACTGATTTTCCCATGGCTACCAAAGCTCTAGGAGGATAATATCTCAAATGTCCTCATCCTCACACTTCACAGCGTAAACTGATTCACCACTGGGGCTCAGCAAGGAGCTGTGAGACTGCCCCTGGGGAACACTGTGTGTGCTGCCAGAGCAGCCTCTCCTGGAGGGGCCACCAGGTCCCCCCGGATCCCTGTCCTGCTGTGGCACCATGATTTTGGTGCCTGCTTGATAGGGGAGAAAATCATCCTTCCTTAATTTGCCAAGCCATGAGCGTCTGCAGTGATGGAACAGGGCAGAAGAAGTTGTGGAGTATCTACTGATAAGAATTACTGCATATTTTACGCAAAGGGTATTTTCAGTATAGCTGTGTAATTGGGAAATTAAATCGTCTGAGTGTTGTCACACATGCTAATTATACTAAAGACACCGAGAGGAAAAATCTTCACCTTGCACGTAGCACATATAGTTAGGAGATAATGACATTTTAAATTCACACCATCTTGGTGCACAAAGGTGAAAATATTTTAAGTGCGTGCATTTTAATTGGAATACATGTGGAAAGAGAACAACTAGAGTGTATTTCTTAACAGGTTTGTTGTTTTTTTTCCAAGCGCTACCAATAACAGGCAGATCAGGGAAATGTGAACTTGCAAATCAGCTTTACTGGTATTTCTTGTTTTGCATAAAGTTTTGTGCTAAAAGAGACCATAGGTATCAGAGTAAACAGCTATCTCCTGCCTCAGTCAATTTGCTTGTTCTTACTTACAGCTGATTGCAGTTATCTGTGTTTTGTTGTTCTGCAAAGCAAATATTTTGGCTAAAATGTGTTGAAATGCTGCTTTAACGAAGTCATTCATTTGCAACAAATGAAGCATAAAAAATGCATTTTGGAAGCTACACTTAACAGAATTAAAATCATCATGCTGTTCCTTCCTTAAATAAATTCTATTCAGCAGCTCTCCTGTGTAATGAATGGCACAAAAACTCTACCTACCCCCGTATTGTTCCTATGACACAAGAGCAAAGTTAAACTTGTGTCAGCAAGGTGATTTTTTAATTTTTTCATTTTTTATTGATTGAAAAGGAAAGAGTGAAAACCTGTTTGTGGTTCAGTTTATTCTAACTAGGTTCTTCATGTTGCCTAACTCTTCTCTCTGAGCTGATGGCAGCCATAGGATTTGCCTCGTTATATTGCGCACAGCTTCC
This sequence comes from Brachypteracias leptosomus, assembly GCA_013401335.1. Lineage (NCBI taxonomy): Eukaryota > Metazoa > Chordata > Aves > Coraciiformes > Brachypteraciidae > Brachypteracias > Brachypteracias leptosomus. The sequence continues at coordinate 365,492 of VYZX01023021.1, read as the reverse complement.
ACCTTCCCAGGAAGAGCTGTGCTTTTATTACATTCATTTGCTTAGAGTGATGTCAGCATGATTACTCATATGCTTAAAGTTGAGTATATATCCTACAACAGTCTTAGGGTTTAAAGCCTCTCTGATATTTCTTTGGGCCTTGATGATCAAGCAGTGTTTTGTTGGAAGTCCCACACAATGAAATTAAACTATTAAAGGATCTCTCCCTGTTGTTTGCATAAGGCAAACTTTTTTTGGTCTTGTAATTTGAGACAGCTTTTGATTAACACATAGAAATCTGCCTTCTTGTCTTTTATAAGTGCTTGCTAAAAATGTTTATAAATATGTTGGGAATTACTCAGAATAGCTTTAGGGTACGGACAAAGCATCTACTCATCCAGTGTATATAATAATTATTCATGTTGCAGGTTCTCGTGGTGCAAGACTGGCTCTGAAGTGCTGTCACAACACAGATGCTAATAACTAATACCTGAGCAGATGGTGAAACAGAGATGGTATCAACCACTGCAGAAATCAGAGGCTGGAAAATTCAGTGGGATTTGGCCACCTAAAAACTCTGATATTTTTGTGGGGTGGGTTGGTTTGTTTTCTTTGAAATTCTCAGCCAGATCTACAAAACTGTCCAACTCCTACCCTGCCTGTGCCTCTGCTCTGGTCCCAGTCAGAGGAAGAATCACAGATCATAGCCCTGGACCTGAGCCCACGCCAAAGCTGTTGGGATGTGAGTGGGGATCCTGAGCCATGGCCTGAGGGGCTTCATTGAGCAGGACCAAGGATGCTGCCCATCCCACCTAACTTCCACTAGCTGAAATGTTGCCCCTGAAACTGATTGCTCAGGACCCTGTGTCAGCAGAGGAAAGCAACAGGTGCTCTCCTTGCCTCTGTGCACATCTCTGCTTTTGCTGCATGTGAAGGAGCCAAGGCAGCACTTGGGCATTTAGAGTTGCAGACAAAACTGTCCTGACCACGCAGGAATTCAAAAGTCCCCTGTGCAGGTGAGCAGCCCTGCAGCCAAGAAAGCAGGGAGTCCATCCAGTCATCACTAAGCTCAATGTTAAAAGCCCATCTCCTGGGGACTTGTTCCCATCTGCTATGGAGGTTTTGAATTTGCTTTAGTACCAGTCACTCCATTTGGGCAGTGCTGTTTGTGAGTCCTGGTTCTCATTGTAGGATCTGCATCTACCCTAATGGTACATCCTCCCCAACATGAGTTGTTACCAGGAATAGATGTTACAAGAATCTAAGGTTTTGGGGAGTTTTTTGACATTGCTTGGGGCCATCTGATCATTTGCTCCACCAAAAGCTGATCTTCTCCAATGAGACTGAAACTCATTCTTGGTACACTGGAGTCAGGAGGCTGTGCAAAGGAGAGTTGGTGGGAAGCTGGGCTTCTGCATGATGGTCCTTAGTGGGAGAATGGAGCTGGCAGCTTGGGTTGAGTCTGCTGCAGCAAAATGTTCTACAGATACCCCAAACTCTGCAATTACAGCCTGTGCCTGTATGTAATAGGTACGTGTGAGAAACGGCTCTGAGGAAATTATTTCCTTGCAATAGGCAAGTTTTAGTATCTTCTACATTCAGTAAAAATGAATGTGTTCTTACATTTAATGCCACAGGAAAGAATCTAAAAGGATTAAAATACAGCTGATATGGAGCAGCATCTTCCATTTGCCCTGCTGTCAGTCTGCTTAAAACACCTGGTCTGATGGAAACCGTGAAGATTTTGCCTCTGACGTGAGAGGATGACCTAGGAGGTGAAGATAAAATGGTAGAACGTGTCCTAAAATCTTGACCCCTTGAAGTTTAGAGCAAAATTCTTCAAGCTTGAGTGGGCTCAGCCTTTACCTTTGGTCCAACAGCTCACAGGCTGCCCATCATGGACCTTTATCCTTCACTGCCCTCATCTGCCAAACAGGATTAAAGGTCAGGGTGGAGCGTGCAACATCTTCCAGAAACACGAGGAAGGTAGCTGAGGTAACCTCTCTGCTGCAGGATGATGTGGCCAGTGCAGGAGGGGTGGCATTGCAGATATGATGTAGGACCAAGCCCTGGAGCTGCAGGATGTCCAGCACGTGGACCAGGCCGGCATGCAAACTGTGCTGTGTAGTGGGGCAGAGCTTTTTGTGCTCAGTAGCCATAAGAGAGCCCCAACCCCCTAGAAAGCATTTGTTGGTGATAACCCCAAACTCATCTCACGTCCTTTACTGAGCTCAGTGAACTTGTGCTGGCAGTTTTCACCTTGTCAAGGCTGTCACAGCAGAAGCTGCTCACCCTGAGGGTTGCAGGCTTGTCCTAAACTCTGGGATTTGGAGTCACTGCTGCATGCTCCTCCCAGCCCTGCGTGGCTGTGCTGCCTCTGCCTTCCTCCTGAGGATCACTTTGATCTGCCCACAGTCATGTCAACTGCCAAGAGAAATGACCCCTAATACCCCTAATCTCCAGAAAGAGATTCTGGAGCTCCTTAGCAGAAAATTACTCTGTGTGATGTTGCTAAGCAATGTTGGGCTGGCCAGACTGCCTGGGATAACGCTTCTCCTCTGGAAAACCTGGGAAAGGTCGAGGGGTGTTGGGTGGCTGCTGCTTTCTGCTCAGAGCAGTGGATGCTGGAATAGAGCAAACAATCCTCGTCTCACTGGGGCTGGTGTGCCAGTTGTCAGAAGCGAGGAAGAGATCTCCCCTGAGAGCAGCAGCAGCTGCAGGATGGACAGGACAAGGCGGGGAAGCAGGAGATGGACAAAGGAGGATTGAGTCCTGCAAAGGGGAGAGGGATGTACAGAGAGGAGGGGACCACCCCCCGGAGACAGGAGCTTTGTTGCCAGGTGGCCGTGGGCATCTTTCCAAGGTGAAAGTCAGTGGTGAACAGGAGCTGCCAGCCCCAACGCTCAGCACCTGGACATGGGCAGCTCCTGCCCTTTGGAACCTCTCCTCCCTGCACCTGTAGAACCAGAAGCTGGGCTTTGCTAGGCTTTTTAAGAAGCTGAACTTTGCTTTAGGAGGAGCAAAGAGCTTGAGATAACAGCTCTTGAGCTACAACAGGTAGCTGTAGTCGGTGAGGTACTGAGCCCTGTAATCCAGGGTTTTTTCCATCTGATTTCTCTGTTGTTGGAGCAGTAATTTCAGCCCAGCTCACGGTGACACAGGGTAGAGTGAACTTGCCCGCAGGAAGCAAGGTCTCCCTGTCAGTTCTCTTTAACCGCTTTCTTCTGGACAAAGATTTCTTTTTTCCTCCACTGCTTTGCTCTAGTCCTGTCTGATATTAAATATCTCCAGAAGCAACTCCGGTTCATTGCTGAATTAATCTATTTGTGCAGAAGGTGTCACATCAATGTCCATTACAATTTTGCCCTAGCAGCATCTAGAAGCAATTTTTCATCTCCACTGATTCTTCATTATTTCCATTTCTTATCATTTTTTTTTTTTAAGAAAAAAAAAAAAAGAGTATATTTACAGTTCCCATTCTAAAACAACTTTAAAGATAATTTTCAAAGCTGTTGAGTATATTAATGTGCTAATAGGTAGTGGGGAATGCAGATGATAAGTATGAAGTACACTTTTGTCCTGAGCTGGCAGGAGCTGGAGATGTCAGGGTGTCCCCTGCCATCTGGCCTGTCGGAACATGTGGCAGATTCACAGCTCTCATGGGAGGGCACGCTGCAGAGGCCATGGGATCCCATCATGCAGTTTATGGGGACAAGCCAGACACTTGTCTCGCCGAGACTGGGTATCAGCCGGAAAGGCACCAACACGCAGCCTTTACCACAGCCCCTTCAAAAACTCGGAGGATGAGACCAGTACTTAAAGAAACGTTGATGCTTAGGAAGAAGCGTGTGGGAAAGCTGAGGCGCTCCAGCCAGGCGCGGATGCCAAACTGAGAGGGGGTACAACGAGCCGTGAGGGGCTCAGCCCCCCTCTGCGAGCCGCGGAGGAGCGGGGCCGGTGCTCGGCGCTGCGCAGCGCCGCGGCCACTCCGCGCTGTGCCACCCCCTCCCCTCCGGAGCCTTGACACCGCCTCCCTCATTAGCATCCCTTCCTCCTCCTCCTCCTCCTCCGCTGACCGGGCGCAGAGGGGTGCATGGCAGGAGCGACGGAGCCTCGGCAGCCCCGGGCAGCAGCAGCAGCCGAGCCGCGCAGCGCTCCGCGGCAGGGCCCGAAGCAACTTTCTCGCTCCGCGGGGTGCGGGAGCGGGGCGATGTGACCGCGCACCCCCCGCCCCGGCGGCAGAGTCTCCCTGGCAGCGCGGCGCGGAGCAGCATCTCCCCGGCGGAGCGGAACAACCCCGGCAGCGCGGAACAGCGCGGAGCGGCATCTCCCCGGCGGAGCAGCGCGGAGCGGAGCCCCCCCCACCTCCTCGCCGTGCCTCCCTCCCCGGCGGCGGCCGCAGCCTGGGGCGGGAGCGCGGATGCGGCGCGGA